>JADLZK010013003.1:0-71256 GCA_015847255.1 Hyparrhenia diplandra
GGGCTCTATGGTCATAGATTGGCGCCAAAAGTCATATATCATCTTCCATCGTGACTTCGGGTTGGGACGGGTTGGGGCATTGAACCGAACGGACGGGGGGGGCGGGGTGGTAGTTAGGGTTTTTAAAATATGGGTTGGGGTGGGTTTGGGGCGGGTTTAAACCCGTTAGCAGGCCTAGTTTGCGGGTCCGTCTATTCCTATGGGTTTCTAGTCAAACTAGGAACTTTTCCAGATCATCAAACCACTTAGGTTGGTGGGTTGGCTTGAGTGATTTGTGATTGGGCCTTTTCTTCACCTCCATAAGGTTTAAGAGCTCAATTTGGGTTTTCGCTTGGTTTTCTCGTTTGGCCTCCGTTTTGGGTTCCGTCTTTTGCTTTGGATTTCTATCATACCATAGACCTTATCTAGGTTCTCTTGTCACCTTAGGTTCATTTAAGTATCCAAGAGTGGGACCTTGCTTCTTTTCAATAGAAGTAGAGAGTCTCATTTTTCGTATATCGGTTCGGGCGCTCTCTTGATTTTCGCCCCGCTTGTTTGTAGAGACCCGTTGTGTTCAAAGGGAACCGTCATGATCCGAATTGGGCCAGCCCGAGAGTGGCTAGATGGGCTCGACGCGACGGCCGCCGGCCCGAGGGGGGGGGGGGGGGCTGGTGAGAAAGGGGGCCGGCGCCCGCCGCCGCCGCCTTCCCTCTTCCGCAGACGAGTCCGAAGTTTGCTTCGTCTTCAAGTTAAGATTATCTTAGAATTTTTGGTGTGCAAGGGGATAAGGGAGACCCTTATTAGGAAATAAATAAATAGGATATGCTTGTAAAAGGTATTCGATCGTATAAGAAAACCTTATAGAGATTGCTTAGATTACAAGTCCCACTAGCCGGGCTATATAAGCAAGAGGCATGTAATCTCTAGGGGATAAGCAAGCAAATAAAACATATCTATCGTTTTTCGGCTCCAACCACCACCGCCACCCCGCCCCGCGCCCCGACCTCCGCCGCCGCCCGCCTCCCCGGCCGGTGCGGTGTCGCGCCCACGCCGCCACCACCATCCTCGCCCCCATCTTCCTCCTCTCCTCCAAATTCCCCAATTCACGTGTCGGTTCGCCCAATCTAGGCGGGTTCGACGGTAGTATCCGAGACCGGGGCGATTCCCACCACCCATGGCTTCGAGATGAAGGAGTTCACCGCGACCGCGAAGGCGCTCCTCGGCGACAAGCAAGCTTCGGATCGGCCGGCGCCGACGACATGGAGACTCGCCACGTCGCATGGAGTACGTGCGCATCACCTCCAGGACTACACCGCGCACGGCGACCACGCTGGAGGACAACCCGGTATTTTGCCGCCGCCGCCGGGGCGAGGGCTGCCCCCAGCGCAGCCCGGCCGCCGCGCTCCCTCCCGCCGCGAACCCGTCGACGGCTCCGACCTTGCCATCCTCCGGTGGAGGAGGGCGATGGCGTTCGAGGTGGCCGCAACGGCCGTCATCGACGTCATCCTCGACAACACCGCAAAGACCGGCTGCTCTCTCCTCTCCACCGACACGCGAACGAGCAGGATTCTCCGGCGAGATGGCGTCACCGCGGCGCCCCTCCCCGGGGCGCCACCCGAGGCAGCCCCGCACGTGCCACCCGCGGCGCCCGGGACCGTGGTGCCACCCGCGCATCACGCCCTCCCCTACATGACACGTCTGCAAGTCCGAGAGTGCGGCGGCACCGGCGACCCCGACCTCTGGATTCGCAAGCTAGAGCTCTTCTTCCGGCTTAACTTGGAGATCGCCCGGCCGACTATGTGAGTTACGCCGCTTTCCACCTCAATGGTATTGCTGCGATGCGGTTCATGGATCTGTCCAAGAAGAAGTCTCCGATCGGGTGGGGACGAGTTACTCACCGCCCCACGCCATCGCCGGACCCCCACCTACCTTGACACTTCAGGGGGTGTACGCGCCGCCTTCCCGTGGAGTCAAGGCCGGCGACTACATCAACGCGTTCGAGAACTATGCACTACGCATGGAACTCGAGGGACAGCGCCACCGTGTCGGCCTCTTCGTGGGAGGCCCGGGGAGACGCTTTGCACCACGCCGAGTGGTTCGAGCCTCGCTCGATGGAGGAGGCCATCGACCTTGCCCCGCCGCTTCTAACGACGACGGCCGGACGACGCCGACGAGGACGCCGGGCACGGGCGCCGCCATCGGCCGATCGCCCCGCGCCCGCCCAGCGACATCGACGGCGACATAGCGGCTGCCCTGGTTGACCGCATGCCGGGACAACAGCGTCTTGTTGCTGCCATGGGCGACATCGAAGGGTCGGCAAAGAAACGACATGATTCTCGAGCTGCAATTGGGCACAACGACCAACAAGGAGCTCGGGATCATCGCCAACGCCATCGAAGGCGGGCTACCGCGCAGTGGAGCCTCCACTCACGGCATCGTGAGGTACTTCCACCGCTACTATATCCCCGCCGCCGAGCTTCTCCGGGACTTCTGCTGGGGGAGAACGTCCCGCCGCATGGCGTAGCGGTGGGCTTTCACCTCCCCAACCGCCCTCGGGAGGATCGGGCGTTCAGGCAAAGCGTCCTTCTTCTCCGAGCGCGCCCGACGACCGAATCGAGGGCGCCACCGTCCTCCTCTTCGACAACAATGGCGGCGTCTTCTTCCGCAGATCGACAACGTCACCGTCGGTGCGGCATGGACGAATGAGATCCAGCCCGGGGCCGCCCGTCAACACGCCCGGCGACCTCCTCACGGCCGCCTCCTCGACTTCACCTCCCGCCGCCCACGTCTCTCCGTCATGTCCACTCGCAGGCGGCTCCATGCTAAGGTGCGGTGCCGGCGACCTACACCTACACGTCTCCTTCCCGACCGCCCGGATGATCGAGTTATCCGGGACCCTCGGCGCCTCCGTCATCGTCGTGCATGGGCGGAACGTCCCTTCGTGCGCCCCCGCCGAGCTTCAAGTTCAGCATCTGCCGGCGACCTCCACACCGACTTCTCCTTCGCCCGACAAGGACGCCGGTTATCCGCAACAACGACAACGACAAAGTGCGGTCCTCTCGTCTTCTACCGGGCCGGAGTGGTCACTTCCCGATCGGTTCGCCCTTCGCCACTACGTGGTGGGTTGGGCGGCACGTGGGACGCGCCGCCTTGTCGAACGGTGGGGAAATGTCATGATCCGAATTGGGCCAGCCCGAGAGTGGCTAGATGGGCTCGACGCGACGGCCGCCGCCCGAGGGGGGGCTGGGGGCGCGCGCGAAAGGGGGGGGGCGGCCGCCGCCGCCGCCTTCCCTCTTCCGTCACGAGTCCGAGTTTGCTTCGTCTTCAAGTTAGGATTATCTTAGGAATTTTTGGTGTGCAAGGGATATCTCATCTATAAGGGAGACCCTTATTAGGAAATAAATAAATAAGATATGCTTGTAAAAGGTATTCCGATCGTATAAGGAAACCTTATAGAGATTGCTTAGATTACAAGTCCCACTAGCCGGGCTATATAAGCAAGAGGCATGTAATCTCTAGGGGATAAGCAAGCAAATAAAACATATCTATTGTTTTCAGCTCCAACCACCGCCACCACCAGCGCCCCGCGCGCCCCGACCTCCGCCGCCCGCCCGGCCTCACCGGCCGGCTGCCGCCCCCACGCCGCCACCACCATCCTCGCCCCCATCTTCCTCCTCTCCTCCAAATTCCCCAATTCACGTGTCGGTTCGCCCAATCTAGGACGGGGAACAATCACCCTTTTCTAAGGTCGTGGTCATCTCGGCGGTTACGTTAGCTCTTGGGGTTAGAAATTGGGACAAGCTGTCAAAAGTTTGAAAGAAATTTACGGCTCCCATTCACCCGCTCTCGACCCTTCACCCATTATTAACAATGATGATTGACTAAACGTGGGACAGTGGTATGGCGGCCCTATTCACTTGAACTTATCAGGCTAGTACATTTTTTTTTCTCTCACAACAAAATAGGATCAATCGGCTTATCAGCCACATAAATCATTAGTCGAACAACCCGCTGATTTGCACGTCTATAGACGGTTAGTACAGTAATGGTCCTTAGGAGGCCTCTAATTAGTAATATAATTAATATTGTGTATTAGAAATTTCAGAAGTGCACACAAATTATATTCAGAAATTGGGAAGAAGTAATTAAGGTGCACGCGTAGTCTGCTCGAAGGGGATATGATTAGGGGGGCCTTCAACCTCACGAAGAAAAACATTAATTTGAGCAGTGAGCATGACGGTGATGATGTACTTGTCGTATCAAGCTAAATTAATCAGTATTTTTTTTTAAAAAAAATCAATCAGTGTTTGGAGCTCGGAAGGGGCTTTGCAGTCCAAATCTTTCTCCATGCATGCATGCACAGCGAAGGCTCCCACTCCCAGCGATCTCGAATTCCATGCGCATGCACTTTCCATGCAGGCCGTCGGATCGAAAAGTCGCCTCGCGCACGAGAAAAAAGCAGGTGTGAGTTGGTAACATGGGACATGTACGAGCACCATGCCAAGTTAATTGCATCAGTCGCAGTAAGCAAATTTAAAGGCCTGAGCACCGCCCGCCCCAGCCGAGGATCAGACGAACGACGTGCGTCCGGGCGGTGCAGGTCATATCTGATGCGCCCCTCACGAGCTTTCCCATGGGCGGCGGCGATACGTATCTTCCACGGATTTTTTTCTTTTCTCACTTGTTTTGTTTATATTTTGTGTTGTACTTGCTTGACTCATTGCGTGCTCGCTTTGTGTTTTCTAGGGTACATACGTTTATTTTCTACATGCATGTTCGAGTGCTTTCGCCTCGACACACAGATGCGTAGTACAAAAGCTGCCTGGCTATGCACCTCGTCACTCTCCAGTACAGTGGAAATCATGTCCAAATCCGGGCTAAGATCACAGCAACGACCGCTGGGCGAGATGGCATGCATTGTACAATCGAATTATTACTTTATTAGTACCCTCAGTCCAGAAAACAATATAATTATGAGATTCACATCGGTCAAATTAACTCAAGTTTGACCAAGTTATAGTAAATAGCAGTAGCATTTATGTCTTTAAATAAATTTATTATAAAATACACTCTATAACTAATATAATGAAGATACTAAATACCTTTTATGTAAAAATTGTAGCTCTCAATGAAATCTACACCTTTGAGTTTTGGGTTTTTACATTTGAGGTTGTTAAAAGACGCTCATGACAATAATATGAAGGTTCAACAACATACTAATCGTGCATGTTATCGTTCTTGAGGTGTGAACGTACAATTGAGGTGCCTTAATCGCAGCGGCTAGGCTTACAATGGCACACTAGTGTTTTGACCCATGAGGCAAGAGGGAGAGGATAAGATCGAGGGAGTGGCAATCAAAACCAGGGGAAGACCGGTTTTTAAAGTTAAGTGGTCAAAGATTTCTTGTTTTCGAGTTGAGAAGTCAATCCCCAGATTGTAGCTATAGTTCTTGCCAATACGGACTTCTCCATATTTTCTCTAAAGAAACCCTAAACATGATCAATTGATCATCAAGCCATTGGGTAGTTTCTCTTCTCTTGTTTTCTGCCTCCTTCTAACCTCTGGTTAGTGAGATTGTATTCCATTCGTAAGTTTGTTAAACCTTTTGTTCCTTTTAATATTAAGCCGCCGGGGGTCTCTTTGCCCCACGGTTTCAGTTCCAAAGAAAAAACAAAGATGCCATGGTGCATTGACAATTGAAAGGTAGCATGGGCTTGTTTGAGTTTGGACCTATATGAAAATCCAGAATAAGTTAACCATGCAATTTCAAAGTTTGTGAATAATCCATATAGGTTTAGGGACTAGTAGAGAAATTCACTCTTATTTTGTCGTTTTAAGATTTCAAGGCGACAAGGCTACATACCCAATCCCATCAAATGGTTTTCATCTTCATCGCCATGATTGTTGTGATACCTTGTTTAGAGACATGGTTGTTTCCTCCCTCCATTTGAGTTTATAAGTGTTTGACTTTTTAAACTTTTTTGACCATTCGTCTTATTCAAAATTTTTATGCAAATATAATAAAATTTAAGACTTATTTTTTTAAAAATTTTATATTAACAAAACAATTTATTTTAAAAGAAATAAAAATTTTGAACAAATTTTTGAATCAAACATGATTGGTCAAACTTAGGGACAAAAAAGTCAAACGACTTATAAATTGAAATGAGTTTGATAACTTTAGATTACCCTACAAAAGTTTCAGACGTGGATTCTCCTTGGAACGTTTCCATGGTGATCTTCGATCACATTCTTAAAAAAACGTTTGGCAGAGATTCTATTTAGAAACTTGCAAAACGCCCTTTTTGACAATTCTCCCTTGTAGTGTCAAAATGAGAATCGTTTAAGGTGATTCAAGATGGAAATTTTACGTGAGAATCCAAAATGCCTCTAGCATCCAAATACACCTGAATCTAGTTGAGGACTTGGGTGAAAACATTTCAGAACGTTTCTTTCTTTAAGAGTATAATTATTGAGATATTTTCTAATATAGGATGGAGGGAATCTTAACTAACCCTGAATGAATGTTTCAAAATAATTTTTTTTTTTCTATAGTTACTAGGATGGAGGGAATCTTTAAATTTTTAATGTTCATTTTATAATTTCATTTGAACTAATACTTCTTTGGTTAGAACGTATATTGTGCTATGGACAAATATTGTGAAGAGGGGTGTAAGTTTTCTGCATCACTTTTTTTTTTTCTTTATCTTGGGACCTAGATCCGGCGGAGGTTAGCTTATAGCGTCAGATTATTATTTTCACGGCCGTTTTTTATGATTGCCACCCGCAATGTCATCTTCCATGTTAGTTACTATTCTAAACTAGGACTCCCTCGCTCAAAAAAAAAAAAAAAAAAAAAAAAGCATGCAATTCTTGTTTTTCGAGAAGTCAATCGATTTCAACTTTGACCAAATTTATATTAAAGATTACTAACATTAAAAATACAAAATAAATATCAATAGATTAATAATAAAATATATTTTCGTAATAAATTTTGTTTGAGACACAAATATTTATACT
Organism: Hyparrhenia diplandra; assembly: GCA_015847255.1. Lineage (NCBI taxonomy): Eukaryota > Viridiplantae > Streptophyta > Magnoliopsida > Poales > Poaceae > Hyparrhenia > Hyparrhenia diplandra. Next base: position 7,000 of record JADLZK010013003.1, read on the forward strand.
AATAAGTATAAAATTGGTCAAACTTTAGTCAAGTTGACCAGCAGAAATCTAATAGTTGCGTTTTTTTTTTTTTTTAGATGGAGGAAGTACTCCGTAATATGCATGCAACAAGCTAAGGACCAACAAAGAGCTGCCTGCTACTTAAACACACCCTGTCGGTTCATCTGTTTAGCTGTAGAGTAGACTGCAATTGTCGTCACCTCTGCTGCTAGCAAATACATCCTGCAGCTTGGTCACATGCAAGTTCAGAACTTCCAACGTCAATACTGTGGTATCACTTCACTCACACAGTGGTATCTAAATTCCAATAAACTCAAACACAGGAACGCCATAGGCTGGAACCGATGAAAGGCTGGATGCGCTAATGTATGTTTAATGAGAATTCCTGGGAGGAAAACCGGACCTGATGTGTTTGATTTTAAATGAAAAATCTAGGACAGTACATCAGTTTGATGCGCTTACAATACATCATGACTTCATCTTCTTTGTTGACACACTACCAAGGAACGCCCAGTCAGGATAAGGGCATTCGTAGCTCCAATCAGGACCAGTGTACCGCACACAATGCAACCATAGTCCTTCCTCATCTCCATCATAACTGCCAAACAGAAAAGCAGTTCAACAAAGAATAAAAAATATAACATCCTACCATAATGCACTTGTTAAAATTTGTTCTCTACTCAAACACTTTATTGGCAACCCTAAACATAAGTAGTAACAAAAAAAATGTTAAGCAACAGTAAGCACTCACCCAACTGGAGCAAGATTTGGACAGTTTGTGCACATGGGGTCGATATCAAACTCATCTGTTTCTGCATCTTTGCTGCCATGATCAGCAGCACTATTGTCTGGATCTGATGGTGCAATTTCTTTACTGTTACTTGTTCCTTTTTTGTTGATCGTGGACAAAAGTTCCCCGATAGGTACAGCTCATCATTAGCTATTGGATAACCAGCATGCTTTAGATGCACCCTTATCTACAATTTTAACATATCAGGGCATTATGCAAACGATACAAATATATCAGCATATATAATTACATCCAAAAGCATAACAAAACACAATTTTATAGGAAAACATATTTCAGTAGCCAGATTGGTACCAAGACCATCATGGCATCATCCCTTGTAAAAGAAAAGTAAAAAAAGGCAAACTGGTGCATCTCAGTGAATTAAGCAATACGGAGTACTGCAATACATTGGGCATGAAGCTAGTTTAAATGAGGACTATGAATCAACACGATAGGAGACATTTCATGGTTCTACCATTCTAGCGTGCCTATAACAATTGATAGAAAATGGATGAAGGTTTGTGTTTTGGATAGTATGTGAAAACTATGCATTATCCATGTTTTACTGGAAGGGTAATTATGTCTACAATGACTAGTGATAGGCAATACCAAGTTCCCAAGATGCCTTTACGATTGAGAAAATAACCATCTCTGCATGATTGTTGGAGCTGGGAGCATGATAAAAAAAATATTAACAATTCAAACTTGGGAATTCCTTCTCAAAATGCAACTCTAGTGGCACAATGGGGACCATCCCTATTCCTGAACTATGATGTACTGTCAATTCTCCAAAAGGATACAAATCCATGATATATGCATATTTATTTCATCTGTACTGTAGAGACAAGGTGCATATCTGCATATTGATTTAATCATGAAATTTAATATGTGGGGACTGAGGACACAGCATGTCATGCACCATATCTATTAATTTCTTAAATCTAGATTGAGTGGCAAGTTATCATGTCGTTTGTTGTTCCATTGTAAAATCCATCTGACCACTAGTATACTCAAATGCATTGCAATGAACACAATTCAGAGAAAAATACCTGGTGAGTTCGACCAGTCACAGGTTTGCACAAGACAATACTGTGTGTCCCATCAGTGCAAATCCTTTGAAACCTGGTGAGTGCTTGTTTTCCATTTGGTTCTTCACCAGCACCACCACTAATCTGCATTTCAGAAATTGTACGCAGATTAGTGCTTGTATTTCTTTTGCTAAGTGCACATGTAGTTCTATCAAATCTTGTATGTGGTTTGCATAAGTACATAGTAGTATATTGTTTGACCTGCTATTTGGGACAAACAAAAGAAAATGATATCCCTACAGGGATAATATGTAATTTCTTTCTTATTGTATATTCCTGACTTATAACATACAAGGTTTTAATGAACTAACATTAGATATGGTACAAATTATCTGATAAATTATAGACATTGTCCACATCTACAAAGCAAGCTGTACCAGCCTAGAATTGCACTGACAGCAATATGCTTTGTTTGAAAAGAGGGATTCAGCAATTGCTCCAACATATTGCCAAGGAATAACATGCAGAACAAGATTATTAATTGCTTACAGACCTCCACGGTACTCCTTCCTTCCCGTGCATTGAAATTTACGTTGCCATCGACAGTTTGCTGAAAAGAAATTCATTCAGATAGATAAATGTTAGCGCTTATGTATGAGAAACAAATATATTTGAAATGCTTAGAACACGGGCAAGAACTTTCCAGCAATCTATTATGGTTCTCAAAGCAGATTCTTTTTACAAAATTCCTAAAGAAGATTCAGTGATGGTATAGAACATGCCTCCAATTGCCAAATAGTGCAGGTGGTTCCTAGTCAGGCTAAGCAGACGCCTTTCAAATCAGTGTGTCCAAGTCTGAACCATCATTAGTTCTAGTTAGTTGTATATGTGCATGCCCATACTTAGGCATCAGCGTCACCTTGAACCTTTTTTGGTGGCTGGATCATACAGCAATTTAATACAAAATACACAGCTCCTAAACTTAGTTGATCTCAAATTTTTTCATCAGAAAAAGAAGCCTTATGCAACGTAAGACAACTTGGCATCTAAGACGTACGGCATAAGAAAAAAGTAAATTAAAGTAAAGATGACATGTTACAGATTTCCTGTACCATTTATTTTCACAACAGAATAGCTATTTATCCTTGGAGCCAGAGAATTGTGGGCATTACATAAATGATATACCTCACCATCAGGAAAAACCCCAACAACCTTGGCCACATATTCTTTTTGCAGCAGACCAGCTTCAATCTGCGATAACAGTGCTTAAATTAGAAAATGTGTGATGTGTAGAAGGATAAAATCATCAACAAGCAAATCATAAGATGAATGCAGACAGTGTCATGTGGAGCTGCATTTAGGAATGTCATTGTAAGAAGACTACCACAACAGGCCCTTAGGCAATATATGCTCCTTCAGCGCTATTTGCTTTGCTTTCTAGCTATGCTTCGCTGTTAAAGGCAGGTTTGGTTTGTTTGTTTAAGAACCTGATCTGTTAGTGAGTTGGTTAGCTTAAATGTATTGTAACAGGGCACTCTATGTATATAAAGAGCCTCTAATCTAGGACATCAAGCCAAGAAAATTCAATTTGTTTCTATCTATTATCTGATTTCCTAGTTCTAGGGTGTTTAACAATATCTTCGTTGTACGAGTGGGGATCGGATATGAAACTGGGTGTGCTGGGTGCCATGGGCGAGCTGTTTTACAACACTTCATACCACATGGTGCTACAAGAGACTTATTCCCACCTGTCTACAGTCACGGCCCAACACCAAAGTATTCTTATGAACTAGGGGTACTGTTTGGTTCCAGCAAGGGCACGGCAATGGTAATGTAATCAGTAGCAGCATGAATTGTTACAAGGTAAGAGAAAAGTGAAATTTGTTTGGTTGGAGGCAGCTTGCAGTTGCAACCTTGCAGGTGGAGGAGATGGATAACACGGGGAGAAGAGGGGGAATGAGATTGTATCAGCCCGTATCCATTCAGGCTGTAATGGGTTGCATGCCAGTCCAAACAAACGCGAAACAAGGGCTGATTAGCGCTGTGAACAAATTACAGGCCAAAACGGCCAAACCAAACAGCACCTAGGTTATGTTCAGGTTGAGGCTGTGGCTCAATCTCTAGAGGACGCGACAAATTCCTGGCACATGTGCTCAGCAGATCAACAAGAACTACGACCGTGGCCATCACAACGTGGAGTTTGTTGTTTAGAGACTAGGTCAGATTGCGCTTTTATGTTACCTATCAGGCTGTCACCACGCCTCGACTTCAAATATCAACTCCACCAAGAAGCTGTGACCATGCTTCTCTGTGGCGTACAAGATCATAGCCCAAGTGAAGTCAGTGGCATGTCGCTTGGAGAGCTCCCTAGGGGCACACATCCAAGACATGTTCCACGTGAGCCATCAAGAAGTTCCGATGTCTGCCTCCAGCTACTCCGCTGCTACTACTGCCTCTACACTGTCGAGCGCACCTTTGTCACAGTGTTCACCAGCTCTTTGGTCTAGTGGACTGCACCGCCAGCTTCTGCAGAATCCTTGGTGAACCTCGACCTACTGTGATGGCCCCTAAATGATAGGCTCCATCAGCGTCACTTGCTTTGCTTTCAAGTTGCTCGGTCTGGTTGTTAGGCTCAGGTATGGTTTGTTTATACAAGAAATGAGAAATCAGTTGTTTAGCAAGTCAGTTAGCTTGAATGGATTGTAATTGGTGCCTTCTATGTGAGTGCCTTGTGCCCTTGTCTGAGAGATCAAGAAAGAAACACTGAATCTCTTTGTTGCCCAAACATAGATCTTAGAGAAACCCCAGAGGTCAGCTTGACCATGGGGCCGCTTGGATTGGATTGAAATTGCAATGTCTTAGTTACAATGTGGGGGGTGGCTGCTGGCAGAGCTCCTTGCCTCAACTACTCCTAAGCATATTCTTGCATAAAGCAAGATGCTCCATCTACTTGGAAGCCAAGACAAACTCATGATCAACTTGAGTGCCAAGGCAACCCTACTTTGCATAAAGTAACTGCAGTAAAGTAAGATACAAGTGCTAGTGATAGGGATTAACCACTGTCACTCTTCAATCTATTATCTAGCATTCCTAGCTCCAGGTTGGCTAAGTGGACAACCTCGCCTTCCCATCAAGCTGTTCCCATTCACTACAACCGGATCTATTCCATACAGTGGACACAATCACATGCTAGAGTGCAGACGCACATAATAAACAATATGATAAAAAGGAGAATACTGTCATGGTCTCTAATATTACCTGTTGCCTGAAACATTCAGCTCTATCGGCGTTTTTTGCAAATATAAGGAGGCCTGAAACCAAACGATCTAACCGATGCACCGCTGTAAAAATAAAATGGAAGTCAAGGAATTCTCACATCTATAATGAATGGTACAAAGCATAAGGAAAAGACAAAAAGATAATTAAAGCAAAAGGATACGAAATAGGGGTGTTAACCCATGCTCAGCCTGCAGAATCCCAACTACAGTATTCTTGCGGTATTGGCCACATGGATGAACCTACAAAATGGGAACCACTAGATTTATGTATATAACGTTCTGACTTTAACCAAATATACACTAATTAGCAATTAAAGTATTTATGTAGGTACTAAACCTAGCTCAGTTAGCAGAAGGCATGTGTGCACACTCCACCTAAGTTCATGTCCTCTCTGGTTAGCATGTGGGAGGCTATTTTCTTCTGAGAAAAATGATATTGATTTCACCTAGGAATTCTAGTTTTCCGAGGTAACTTCTTAAATCAAAGATTTGATTTCATCTTAGAAAAACTTAATTTACTTTCATCCAAGAAAATCCTTCATGATAACTTGATAATTCAGCCATCATCAGATCATATAACAAATTACTAGGAAAAAAATCTAAGATTCTACCAGTAAAATGCCCAAAAAAGCCCCATCAGATACAACTTCAAGAGTAATGTACTGACTATTTACTAGCACATATAATTTGTGTTGCTACAAAACCTCATGCATTTTAGTTCAGGTGACATTTAATAAATATGTTGACAAATACACTTGATTAGTAACAACAACAATAAGTAAGGCAGAAAATTCTCTAGACTTAAAAAGGAAACAATTTTAAGAACATAGGGTTCTCATAATAATAAGACCAGATCCATAAATATTTGAATCCGCTTTTTATACATCATGTAGTATACTATAGTATAACAACTTTCATGTAGATTATTATGAGTATAACTTACTGGAACAGAAGCTGGTTTGCAAATAGTTACCACATCAACTTCATTCTGAAGTATTGAAATATCACCCGCCAAGACAGGTGGCTCATGCCTGGAAGAAAAAAATCACCTTTAGAAAAGCCATGAACTAAAAATTGTAAATGAGAAAAAGACATGTGAATTATTTTTGTTAAATCACAACACAGAGAGTCTATGCTCCTGCCTTCCTGGCATGAATGCCACAGGAAGCATCTGGTTGACTAGAGAACTGCATGAAGGTAAAATAGCACACAGATTTAAACTAAATGGCATCATTAACTTAAAAATCAAGGAATCAACAAGGGATCATCAGTACAACTAACATTTTATTTATATTATGGTTTACTAGCTAAAAATAATCCCAATAGAAAGAGCAAACTGAGACATCAACCAAAACATCTGGCAGTTACCTGCTGACGCACTTGCCATATTTATGATATATAAGCAAGCATGTAAAGGATAATGTATCTGCAGTAAATTTTAAACAGTTATGGTGCTCCTAATCTTTGGAACATTTGTTTGTATGAAGCAATCCATGTTGAATTTATGAAGTGAAATTATCGAGCATTTGTTTAGTGGGGATAATAATTTCAAAATTGATGAAGTGACTGACCTGTGCAAGAAGTGGCTTATCTTTTGTGATGATTTCACTATATAGTCTGTGTGAACCATTTGCCCATCAACCTGAAGCCTCCCACACTTCACTGCATGAACCTAGCAATTTCACCTTTCACTTAGATGCAGCGATACAAACGTTACTGTAGTTATATATGAATAAAAACATTGATCAAAATCTGAAGCACAAGGTTTAAATCATGAAAGGAAAATGCATGATTCAACATGATGGGATCAAGAAACAATAGAAACTTCATTCAGTAGCAAGCCTCTTATGTCCATATCTCTACAAACAGGACTGGAGGGCAGAGAATGATATAATATAACCACGATGACCTGTGATGAGAAGAAACAGTATGGTACATGAAATTCGAAGGAAACAAGGGCATCATACATAGTAATCACGGGAGCGCCCTTTGAACTCATCAGTGAAGAGGTCAACGATGGTCTTTCCAGCCCATCTGTTCTTTACCTGCAAACCAAATGAGGAATGAACAAGAAGTTTTACTAGATGCTTAAATCCACGGAGAATGTAACGCATCTGACAGTTGAGCGAAGCAAACCAAACTGAACCAGCATTCCAAAAGAACAGAAACAAGCCCTGATACTAGTGAAAGGATGAACTATCTGGCATGGCATAGGAGGGTAGAACAGAGAGGATTTACTCTTATGTGACAGGTTAAGCAAAACACTGTGATGAAACTTCAGAAATTGCACGTATGATAGTATGACCAATCATTTAGCGTCATTATTCAGTTGGAGAGCATATCTAAAACTACAACACCGGATGAACCCAATCTGTATGCTCACATAATAAGCATGATAATCTATCTGGAGTGGAATAGGAAGCCAAGTAAAATATTTAGTAGCACAATAGAAAGACGGTAGAGGAACAAGCAGTCCGAAATTACATGGGAGATGAACTCGAAGTAGTAAGGCCTCACGTAGCGCCGACCTTCAGAGGGAACCGACCAATCGTCAGCACAGGTGGGGTTTAGGGTTTTAGTGCTGGGAACTAGCGTGCGGTGCGGTTCCAGTAAAGGAGAGCAGAGGAGGCTGCGGTTACTTGCCGTTGCGGATGATGTAGTCGTGCGACTCGGGCGGGTTGGCCGGCGTCTGCCACACGATCCCCGCTCCCCCTGGCGGCGCTGCCATACCAGGCGAATCGGCGATGACAAATTCCGGCGGCGGCGGCGGCACGGCTGAGTGGGGGAGGACCGGAGGAGGAACACAGGTTCAGCCCAGCAGCGTGCGCCTGCAAGGGATGGGGGTTTGAGTGTTTGACTGCAAAGTGGGCCACGACATACAGGCTAGCCTCGAAGAATTTCCTTGACTCGCAATGTTGCCACCAAACCCAAATGTATTTGTTGCTGGAATAGACTGGTGTGGCGAGCACACGAAATCTAAAACTTTTTTTTTAACACACGAAATCTAAAACTTATTATTTTTGACTTTTTTGACTCCAAGTTTGGCCTTATTCAAAAAATTTAAAGGATGTTAAAAATATAATCAAATTTAAGTCATTTTTTAAGAACTTTTATTAATAAAAGAAAGCCACAACAAAACAAGTAATATTTTACAAAAAATTTTGAATAAGCATGGTCAAACTTGTTGTCAAAAAAGTCAAATCAAATGACTTACAATTTAGGATGGAGGGAGTTTTTTTATTCAAGGACATTGTTGGCACGTTTAGCATATTAACTAGCATTTTTTTTGCGAATTAATCATGGATAATTTGTTTGGGGTTCACATGGCATGTGTTTTTTTTCCTCAAACACACAAAAAGGTTTGTGCGTAGGGAGAATACAATTATACAAATAGTTTTGCCATACCTAGCATAAAGAAATCAAACGCAATTACTTGTTAGATAAACAACCTAATTGTCAACCACGCATTTAATATAGGGCGGCTAGGTGCGTGCCACCTCGTCCGCCTCGGCCCCACAAGGGGCTAGTTGTTGTAAGATTTGACGCGACGTATAACCCTTTTTATGTGATATTCAGGCGGTTCTCTCTTCGTCGTAGACTATGTCGTAGTAGGCCTCCCATTCCGCTAAACGGAGGGTACTATCCATCCATCGATGAACCATCCGTTGCATCACCAACATCTCCCAACATGTGTGTGTTTTTTTTCCTAAATTTATCTAGGACTTAACAACGCTAGTATTATTCAAGTAGTAATGGATGTCGTGATTTTGTGAATCTTGGCACATGGTGGTGATTTTGTGATTCTCCGTCGGCATGAAACCCGGTCTTTGGAGGAGCTTATAAACATATTAAGTGGTAGTCGACGCTCTCGTCCACAAAGAGGTGCATGTGGACTTTGTGAATCTCCAGATTTGCCGCCACGATCCTTTAAAGATGCTCATAATCATAGAGGTAGAGTTTATGTATCTATCTATGTTTACAGGGGGTGTGTGTGAGTACGTGTGTTCGTAGCGTGTGTGCACGTAAACTGTGAGCATTGTCTTAAAAAAAAACTAGCATATGCTTTGGGTGAAAGGAAAAATAATGAATAAAATAAATAAAAGAAGTTAAAACCTAAATCAAATTAATTGCTCCTTGTGACCATGTTTTGGTCCCCTTTGAAACGTGGGATTTTTTCCCCATTTATGTGTTTTTCATGTGAAAAGTGAACTGGAACCTATGAAATTACTGCATTCCAATGAAGTATTTAATGGTAAACGATTCGAAATATGTGGTACATTCTATATATTAAAAAAACAATATTTGCTCTGTTCTCTTTACGTTCAGATTCTTATGTGCTCTGTTTTTTTCCCTAAACAAGTATATTTTTTCAGAGTTTTGGGCTAAAGCCCCATTCTAGCCCCATTCTTCAACTAAAACCAAAAGACCAATTTATCTATTACAGCATTCTGGATGGCACCCCATCCTGATGACCTTATCGAGAAGCACAAACGAATTAACCACACCTCTCAACTTGAAGTCTAGGAACATCCAAACCACCATTCATGCAATCTTCTATGTTTCGGGTCCTCTGTTTTACAGCTCGATCAGTGCCAAAATGGAAAAAATGAAATAACAAAAAGATTCAGTGGATATGCATGGCAAGAACAGATAAGAACACCTCAACAATTCAGACCCAACAATAAATCACAGAAAATTAATCAATGCACTGAATTCGCCAAATTTTGTAGTGCAATTTCTCAAGGAGCAAGGACAGTACAGGGCACCAAACGCTCCCAAACAAGAATCACTCATAGGCTCACAACACAGATTTTCCACAGCTAGACCGTCAAGTCAGACTCAAAAGGATGCAACGCACATGCACCGCAAGTAGAAGTAGAAATCATAGATAGATTAGGGAAGTGAGGCATAGATACAAGAACAGCTAATAGAGATGATGCCGTATGGCACCACATATGGATTGACTACAACCAAGTTTCCCTGGAGCAAAATTAGCCAACACAGTGAAGCGATTCACAGTACTGCTCTATTCCTAGAGTGAGCTCCTAAATCCTTCCAAGCGGCATCGTTGTCCATTGGGTACCTTCTGGCCTCACCAGGACTTCAGTTTTCAGGTGCGCCGAATCGCCGAAGTAACTTGAACAACACTCGGAGAGGATTGTTGGGATGATTAACATTTTCAGGAGCAACCAGGTACATGGACGAGTGGTGGATATAGAAGCTGCAACGAACCAACAAATTCAGCATTAATCAGTACAGCATGGCAGAAAAATGGAGGTCAAACAGCAAGCCTGGATGGATATTCCAGTTCATCTCATTACCTGACATAGAGCAAAACTTCCTGCATCAGCCTCAGCTCCACCATGGGGAACACTATCTTTCCCTGGACCATAATCCTTGAAGAACTTGCCAGCGGAGCAAGGCACTTTGCCCACACGGGAGATAGCTTCCCAATCTGCAATTAACCATCCATCAATCGGATAATGAAATCTGAGATACTAACTCTGCACATGTGTAAGAGTGAGTGTAGTTGCAAGAACGAACCTCTCCAGATCGGTTGGTCGAGAAGCGCACTATCTCCGCCAGAGCAGCCGCCTGCCTGACCGACATCCTGAGGCCGCCGTGGAGCCTGTCGTACGACGGGAACGCGAAGTGCACGACCTCGCCGGCGTCCAGCAGCTTCCTCCCGCGGCAAGTCGACAGCCCGGTGGCGTACGACTTCTTGAAGAAGCACCATTCGCGGCAGTCCGGCGGGTACTCGTCCAGCTCCGGCGGCGGCGGCGCCACCACCATCCTCCACTCGCTCACCGGCATGGGCCCTGGCGGTGGCAGCGCGCGGACGGGCTTCGGGTTCAGGTACGGCACCGGGTGAGACGTCGTCAGATCGATGAAGGGCACGCCGCCGTCGTCTTCGCGGGGCCTCTTCTTGGACCACGGCGCGGTATCCACGATCTCCACCTCATCTTCGCTGCTGTCACTCTCCTCCTTGTCACGGCGCCGCGACAAAAATGTCCTTTGATTGGCGAATCGCGCGCCTGCTCCTCCTTGACAACGAACTCGTCGGCTACCTCCTCCTGCTTCACCGGACGACCAGATTGCTCATCGAAGTTGCCTTCGGCTTCCATTGGCTCCCTCTTCACCTTGACTCCGACACCACCGGGGGCTTCAACCTTCACCTTCACCTCTGCCCCTCCCCTTCAGCCTCTACCTTCACCTCGTCGTCGGTGTCGGCATCGATTGGCTCCCTCTTGACAGTGACCTTGAGTTCACCCTCGTCGGCGGCTTCAACCTTCACCGGAAGGGAGGCGACGACGACGAGGGGCAGGAGGAGCCGCCAATGCCGCGCTCCGCCTTGACGCCCCTTTTCGGGCCCCATGTCGGCCGCAGTCACCGTCGGCCGCGGTTGCGTCGTCGAGGAGCCATTTGATGGCGCGCTCGGTGTCACCGCTGCAGCGGGTGAGCGCGTCGACGGCGGTGGCCGCCGGGAGGTCCGCGCCGAGGACGGCGCGGAACGTGGCTAGGTCGTCCCCCAAGAGGTCGGGCTGGTTCAGGGACCTCTCCGGAGGGTCGCTGGTGGCGCACGCCATAGTGGCCAATCGATGGTGGGGAGAAGGATGAGGATTGAAGCGCGGCTGGACTCCTGGGAGGCGAGAGGGCAGGTGATGGAGGATTGGAGTCTGGATGGAGGGGACGGGTTGGGGATTTGGAGGGAGAGTTTTAAGGCTTTCGCGGGGTTTCTTTTTGGCGGGGAATAAAGACGAGGGAAGCGGAAATATTCTTGATTTTGGCGGGACGAAGCAGAGGGAAAGGGAAATCCTGACTGGGACGGTGTAGTGGGGTAAAAACATTTTTATTTAAAGATATGTTTCGATTTGTTTGCGGCCAGGAAATTTTCATGCTTTTACTGTTAAATAAAAAAAGTAATTTTTTTCTATAGAATACTGAAACTCTTGTATATTTTCTACAAAGTTTCTGCGTTTCGAATGGGTCAAACACGTTTTGGATTTTTTTAAATACATAACATTTACTATGTATTTAAAACTTAAATTCATATTATGTCCAGATACATAGCAAAAATACTATCGGTGATGATACTATATGTACGTCCAACGTCAGCAATTTTTGTCGTACACCACTACAGGCCCATCCGCCGCTCGTTGTGCCTGTTAAAAAACACGGAGCCTTGTCCCTTCCGCTCTGCGTTTTTTTTTACCGGACCTTTCGGGGTCAGGGGAAACGGTAAAAGCCGCCTGGTCCGTTACCGGAAACCGACCTCGCCGGTTCCCGCGGACGGTTTGAAATTTGAATTCAAGCGGGAATTCAAAACCGTAGCGCGAACGGTAAAAAAACGCCGCCGGGCGGTTTGGAATTTATACCGCTTCGCTGGTTTGAGCGGTTTACCGAGCGGTTTGAGCAGTTTGAACGGTTTTTTTCAAAATTCAAAATGTAATTTTTTTATAAAATGCTAAAAAAATTTCTAAAAATACTTCATGATTTGTAGAATCCAATGATGTCAAAATTACTTAAATTTGAGTGTGTTTAGTATGTTTTTCGAGGACCTTCATGATTTAATGGACCTTAATGGCATAAAGGTCGGGTGGTATTTTTTTTTTTTTTTCAAACTTAGATTTGAAATTTTTTATACCAAACCAACTCCAATTTGACAAATTTTTACACCCTTTTAAATAATAAACTGGCTTCTATAAATCACTTTAACTATTTTACGTTCTTTTTTCAACGATTTTTTCAAATTTTAAATTTTGAATTTGACTTCTTTTATACCGTTCGGTCCCCGTGATAACGGTAACCGGCGGTTTACCGCGGTAAACCGTCGTAGAAAAACGCAGCCTTCCGCTTCCTATTTTCCTTATCCCGTGTTATCGTATTCTTCTCCAGCCGCCGCTCCTGTGCCGGTTCCGCCATGGCCCGCCGACGGAGCTCGCAGGTACTCCCTCCCAGTCGACCCCACATTTGCCCCAACTCCTCCTGACTACCTCAGCGCGGAAGCACAGCCATGCCGGGCTCGACGCTCATGAGTAGTCGTGGGTGGGGCACGGCCAGGTTGAGGCCGACACTCATGGGTAGCGGCGCACATGCGCTTGCTCGCCATCGTCCTATGGGCCCTCCGTCGCACGCGGGCTGGCTCCCTTCCTGGCGAGCTCGCCACCATCCTGCGCGCCCTCACCGCCCGCTCTCCGCGTGGGCTAGCGTCCTCCCTGTAGCGCGTCGCTGTTTTCTGGTAGTGCTCGCTCCAGCCGGCAGAGCTTAAGCCCCGTGTGCCTCCTCCACCCTGGTGCACCTCCCCAACCTCGACTGCGGCCATAGCGGCCTTCCCGTGGTGACTTCGACAATGGTGGTGGTGCAGCGCGCCCCGTGGTGGATCCATGGAGCACTGCCCTCTCCATGGTGGATCCATGGAGCTCGATGCAGATCCAGCGGCGATGGTGCATCATCGGATCCAATCCATGGAGGGCACCTCGATTTGCACACGCCCTAACCCATATTTATCCCCTCTTTCCCTTATCTCGCAATTGTATTGGTTTTTTATGGTGTTGCAACAGTTGTCCTGAGGGCGTTGCAACATGTATTTTTGGATGTTGCATCTGTAGTGTTGAGATGTTGTAACATGTGTTCTCGTGAATGTTTGAAACAATCGATGTTGCAACATGTTTTCTCCGATGTTGCAACTGTCGATTTAAGATATTTCATCATGTGTTTCCTTGATGGTGCAACAATAGTCGATTTTAGATGTTACAATTTTTTTCGATGTTGCAAATATGGGTTCTAAGATAATGCGACATGTTCCCTTGTATATTGCAACTGTGGATTCAAGACGTTGCAACATGTTTTTTTATTGCAACTACCATTTTGAGATGTTACGATATGGTTCTCTAGACGTTGCAATAGTCGATTTTGAGATGTTGCTACAATCAATTTCTCCCTTCCATGCAGTGTCTACTTGCCCCGCTCTTTCCCCAACACCGGTGCGCGTCCCACCCCAATCCCGCGATAGTCCCCTTGCTCCCTGACTTTGGTGCGGCAACGTCCCTTTCCCGGCACTGAACACGCATACGGACATGGGTGGGATCATGGGGTGGGACGCGGAATGCAAGCCCTTCGTAGATGCAATGCGGAGATGGGACATGCGGGGTAGACATGACATGTCGAGCAGGTGGGGTAGGCATAGACTTGTGGGCCGTTTGTTGCAAGTGGGTGGGAGGGCGTCAGATGGATTTCATTTCTATCGAACGTCCGAGCGTAAGCATTGCCGAAATATTATGTCTATAAAAATCTAAGTAGTTTATATAACTTAAATATAAAATTTAGGGAGTAGTTCTCTAGGTCAATAATAAGAAACCGCCGGATGGGCTCAACGTCAAGGCACCCATCATCGTTTATAACCATGGCACCATTATCTGACTAAAAATTGAGCTAGACTAACAGCATGCTTGGTTGCACGCAAAAACCGCCATACCATAATTGACAACAACCATGCAACTATAAAAAAAAACTCAACTTGTGGGGTGTTGGCGGTCACTATCATACATCTTATACCGCCAACTTAGCTCTAATTAAGAGAGATGGAGCACACTTATGTCAAATAAACATTTACTACTCACTTAGTTCCACTTGTATTCGAGAATATTTGTTTTGCAGGAACAAACACGGAAATAGGTGAGAGTACGCCAAATAAAGAGTAAAGTGCAAACTCAGGAAATACGCTTTGACCAAGGGGAACGTGACAGGCCAGAACCAGAGCAAAACGGACCGAAACACCTCCAGGAAAGGCGACCTACACCGGGCCGCCAACCCACACGCGAAGGGATGGGCGCGCGGGCGGGCCAAACTCGGGCCGACCGCAGCCCATGCCCGATCCCGCCGCGCCTTGTCTCCGTGTCCGACTCCGGAGGAGCTGAGGCGGTGCATGGCGGTGTTTTTCGGGGATTTGGCGCCAAAACTCCCGCCAAAAACCACTTTCATTCTCCTATAAATAAGAGGCCACACCCCCCTTCCAAAACACAACACACACACCCTTGAGCACTTCACTCACTTTCTTTAGTCCTAGTTCTAGTTTTGAGCAAGGTTGAGCTTCAAGGAGGGCTTGTCTCCTTGGAAGGATCTTTTAGTAATATTAATATTATTATGGAGTTCCTTTCAATATTCAAGTCTTTATATTCATATTGCAATGCGTTCGAACTAGAGTATAGTTACCCTCATATTATCTTATTAATGTGTGAACTATGATCTAGTTGACATATTAGTAGATAGGACTTGGCTAATTATAGAATTAACCGTCATGTGTCGACTCGCTAGAGAGTGGTCGGTTTATGTAGATTATGATGGTTTGGTGTACCTTCTGGTTTACCTTTATCCTTGCTTGTCGATCCGTAGGGTCGGAGTCCCGGGGGGATTTAGGTAGTTTTCTATATACGTGGACGTGGTGTCTAGGTCTATAGTAATCATCGAAATGTTGGCATCCCGGTAGTGAGTGAGGGGGGGGTGGTGGTGACAGTTCGCCTATCGTATTCCTCCACGTTCGGATGTTGAGTTGGAGTTCGAAAGTGTCCATCGGCTAGCGAGACTAGCTGCGGGCATCTCCTCATCATATGATCGTAATCCCATCATGATTTAGCCTCCTCACATGTAAAACTAGAGTTCACCCATGTGCAATATTTAGAACCACCTTCTCATTGTAGATTCTCTTTTTATCTTTTTTTTCTCTCCCTAGTGATGTAGTAGCTTATGTGTGTTTGTCACTATCCCGAATATTATTCTTCTTACCCCCGCAATTGACTAATGGTTATTCATAAATACATTGTGGATCATCATCATCATTATGCTAGCTAACCACACAAGCATGCCTTCCCTTGGGAAAATATAAATCACGATACCCGAATATCACGGGTGAAATGCTACAATGATAGATCCGTGCGCTTTGCGGATTGATGAAGTAAACACATGAATCCATCTATCATATGATATCTCTTAACGTGATCTCTCGAGAATATTATTTATTCTTAGAGATTGCACTATGAAGTGTCAACAAGCATTTCGGTGCCGATTACAGGAAATGGGTTATTATCTATTTCTAGTAATGTCGTTAAGAAATATCAACAAGCATTTTCGCACCGTTGTCGGGGCATGGTTTTCTAAAAAAATCATAAAGCTAGCATATGATGATTATAACCACATGTATGAATGATAGCCCTAGTCTTTGCAGGGGTAACTCTTTTGTTTTCTTCCCGTTGTGGATAAAAACAGGGGATAGTATATGATCGGTCGCAACCTACCGAATAACTTCGTTGACAATCCGGAGGCGTTGATCGAGAAAGAGACGGTCCCCGACCGTTAGACTGTCGCTACTCCACCGGGAGGTTGAACCCATCATCACCGTACCATCTTCATCAACACTCATGGCCAAGACACTCCGTGACTATTCAACCCCCCGGTGGGCAATGTCCCCACTAGGCCAAAGCACTCAATGTTGGAGACAAGAATTTCGAGATCCCAAGACCGGCCTCATCACGATGGTACAGGCAAATCCATTCGTGGATTGCCAAGCGAGGATGCCAACGCACACCTTCGAGAACTTTCTCGGAGCTTTGTGACACTATAGTGATCAGGGACGTCGCGCCCAGACGCAATCAAGTAAGCTCCACTTTGTTTCCTTTCTCCCTTGTGGGGAAGGCGGCGATGGTTCTACAAAGACAAAGAGGCGGTCGGCACATGGAGCAAGTGCTCCACAAAGATTCCTCGCACATTTCTTCCCAATGGGCAAAACCAATGCCCCGCAGGGCAAGAATTTCCAATTTTCAGCAGAATCCAAATGAACCAATTCCTGAAGCGTGGGAGAGGCTGCAAGAATACATCCTTGCTTGCCCACATCACGGCATGGAGACATGGCTCGTACTTCAGAACTTCTACAATGGTCTTACACCCATGTGTAAGGGCCATCTTGATGCCGGCCTTCTTTGGAGGGGCATTTCTGTCCCTCATTGTTGAAAGAGTCAAGCGCTTATCGAAGATGATCGAGAACCAAGCATGGGGAGAAGACAGAGCCCCAATGAAAAGAGGCATGCACAACGTCAAGAGGGAGACAGACATGCTAGTTGCAAAGATGGACCTGTTACTCAAAAGATTGGGAGATCAAGCTACCGAGAAGGAAGTCATGAACAACACTCTACCACCTCCAGAAGCATTGATGACTTGTGAAGTCTGTGGAGAGCTTGGACATTCGGGCAACAATTGCCCCGAAACTCATGAAGAGCTTGCCTTCATCAACAATGGGTTCCATCCAGGCAACAACAATGGTAACAATAATAACAATAACAATAGGTGGAACAACCAAGGACGTCCACAAGGAGGTAATGGTTTTAATTACAATTACAATTCCAATTATAACTCAAACCAACCTTCTTTGAAAGATTTAGTCTATGGTCAAGCTAAGATTAATGAATCTCTGAACAAGAAAATATCTTATAATGATAAAATGTTAGAATCTATTAGTTCAAAACTTGAAAATTTATCTCTTGATGTTGAGAATCAATCTAGCTTTAATAAAATGATTGAAACTCAAATTTCTCAAATGTCATACGCTATTTCGCCTAAATCAAAAGAAGGGTTGGCGTAAGCGAAAACCTTCGAAACAATTAACATGGTGACTACGAGGATTGGTAACCCGAAGTCGGATTTGCCTGCATGTTTTTGTAGAGTCACCATTTGTCACAAAGAAGGCAGATCCCGGGCACCCAACAATCACTTGTGCAATTGGTCCGCACGTCTTCAAGAAAGCCTCTTTGTGATTTGGGGGCAAGCGTCAACATCATGTCCAAGAAGACAAGTGATGCGAGATGTTCGCCACTCACCCCCATCAAAATGCAACTCCAAATGGCGAGACCAATCCATCGGGACAAGCGAAGGAATAGCGTAAGATCTTCTAGTACGGGTGAAGAACGATTTACATCCCCACGGATTTTGTCGCCCCGGATATGGGGGAAGATGAGAACATGTCACTACTCTTGGGAAGACCGTTCCTAAACACGGCGAATGCCACCATATCTGTGGGGAACAGGAAGGATCAAGTTCCAACTCCCTGATGAAACAGTACAGTGTCATTTTAACGGTTTCAAAACCGTTAACCCAATCAGTAAAAGGAGACCCGCAGTCAAGCCCAAGAAAGCCAAAGAGCAATGTTCTATGATTCGCATCAAGTACGGATCAACCACCCAAGAGCTGAAGGAGATAGTAATAGATCCCAAAAGTTCATGAACCTCCCTCAACTAGCCAAAACTTTGAGAAAACAAAAGCCGAGCCAAAGAAAAGGCGGCTCCCAAGAAAGATGATGCTCCCCAATGTAAGAAGAAGTTTCGAGGGAAAAAGCAAAGCCACTCCTACCAAACAAGTGTGGAGAAGGAAGGAACAACCAACCCCAACACCTTCACCATCAAAGATCACTACGAAGGTCCAGCGGGTAAAGCCTACACCCGCCAAGGAAAGCAATGAGCTTACACTAGAAGAAATTTTGGGAGTGAAAGCGTAAGATATTCAAATCAACCCCACTTTCTTCAAGACAAAGAGCACCGAAGGTAAGTCAGTGATAAATTAAGTATTTATTTATTTATTTACTCACATAAAATATATATATATAGATGAATCTTAAAATTCCTTTTCCAACACTATATAGTATTGAATTTAATATATAAAAATAAATATAACCTATAAATAGAATTTTCTAACTCATAAAATAAAACTCTTGATTTTTAGCACCCCATTTATTTCTGCCTTGATTAAAAATATATAAAACATATTCCAAAATAATTTTTCATAAAATATTAAAATAAACTTGGGAAAAATTCGAAAATTTGGGCCAACGGTCGAAACCGACCGAAGCACCAACGGTCGGGGGCAACACATGACCGTTCTTTGCCACCCCGCCAAAGTTGGGCGGCGGGGGGCCACCGGCGCCCGCCGCCGCGCTGCGGCGACCGCCCCGCCTCGAACGCCGCCCCGCGTCCCCCCGCCTCGTGGCGGTGCGTAGCCGTTGTTCTCGGTCCCGTGTTGCTGGTGTTTTGCTCTATAAATACTCGAGGTGCCCGGAGAGCTCACCACCCCTCTCATTCTCACATTTTCACTCTCCCACTACACCTCTCCACTCTATCTCATCTCCAAGAGCTTGTGTAAGAAACCTCTTGCACTCAACAGCCCCAACGTGTCAAAGATCAAGAGCTAGTAAGATTTTTTCGAGCTAACATCACCCTTGTTCTAGTTCTTGTTCTTGTCAAACATGAGCAGGATAGGAAGCAAGATCGCGGGAGCATTGGCAAGAAGACGTTGAGAAGGAGCTCCCGGCTCTCCCAAGGCTCAAGCTCTCGCCCACACCGGCCGAAGGAAGCCCGATGCACGAAGACGACGCTTCTCCTCAAGTCCACCCACACTTGACGATCGACCCGGTGACGCTCCGTACCTTGACCTACAAGATGCACGAGAAATACAAGCATACCACATGCTCAAAGATCGACCCTTCGCTCACGCACCACGCTTCTCTCAGGAAGCTCTTAAGAAACTAGGTATGGATTCTGAATTTTCTAGCATGTGGAGAGCCGTAGGATGGGCAAAGGTAGATCCTCTTGATGAACTAGGCTCTAAAATGCTCACCATCCAATTCCTGTGCACTTTGAAAGTTCATGATGAGGGTATTTCTTTTCGACTTTTTCATACCCCTTACTATCATATGGAAACAAATTGCTGGAATTTTGGGGTTTGATAAAGCAAAGTGCTTAATTGATTTTGATGCAGCCCTTCGCGGGTATAATCGTGATGCTTTCTTCATGCACATATCTGATATTGATTGCTCTAGTGCTAGATTTGAGGCTGTTAATGCAAACATACAACATCCATCACTAAGATTTATGCATAAATGGATGTCTAGCACTATATTTCCTAGACAAGATCCCTGTCGCATTCATGATGCTGAATTAAAATGTCTCTTTGCAATGCTAAAACGAATTAAAATTGCTCCTGTGAAAGAAATGATTAATTGGATGCTAGAAACCATCAAGCTTACCACCACTGTTTATTGCACCTCCCTTGTGACACGGATTGCTCATGGTGTTGGTGCGCTGGAAGGACAGAATGTTCTTTACATTCTTGACCCGCGCCCCGAGATCACGATCCAATCCTTGGTTCAAGGGCATCATATTAAGCTTGATGCAGATGACCGCGAGAAAGTCATTTATTACTTTCCGGGCTATACAATGGAGATTCCGCTTCCTAACCCGGAATACTCATTGTATAAGTCTCGTTCACTTACCTTCGTTCGGATCCTTTCCGACGAAGCACTTGAAAGCTCTGTGTCTCGTAGGTCAACCGGGGAGACTAGCAAGAGATGGGGCAGAACTTCACGATCGCTGCACCACCACCGGACTTTGTGCGGACCCTCACACCGACTCCTGCGGGTTCACGCCCGGGACCGAGTACATGGTTTCTTTTTCGGCTATGCGAATCCAGGTACATACCGGGCTACGGTCGGGTTACACCCGCACCCAGATCAGGCGGCGGCTCGGCATGGGCGGCTCCTATGAGATCTCTTACGAGTCCGAAGGATTGCCTCCATCACCACGGCGCCGCACCGGAGGTGCCTCGGGCGATCCGGGACCTCAAAGACACGCATCCACGGTGCGGAGGTGAGTACTAGAAATATTCATGATACACTCCCACTCCTATGTACGCAGGCTGCAGATCAACGCCACCGGGGAGTACCGGCGGGGAGTTCACCGACATCCGTGCACGAGAGGATCAGCGCCGCAAGGGAGAGAGAGCCTTTTGGCTCCACATGGGATATAATCCCGACCCGTAGGCTTTGAGCCGGCTTGGGGAGGACCCCCACCAGGTAAGCCTTTAATTTCCCAAGTCATTTTCCTTTTCAGTTCAAAAAAAAAAAAAATTGATAAAAGCAACAAAAATATATTCCACTCCTTTATTTGACATAAGATGGTGTAGATTTCTCTTAAGATGAAATGATGAATAATTTCTCTGTTTTATGAAAGCTTGCACCTAGTTTATAACTCAGAATTCCTTGATGTTTAAGTTTGTTGGCTAATACTGTCTTGTCCTAAAAACTTGATAAACATGGGTTGCAAGAACATGATCCTTTTCTAAGTTATTGCCGGATATGATATGGTATAGAGAGAATCTACTATAACTTTGTTCTTAGAGAACTTGACATCCGAGAACCTGAATCTAAAAAAAAAAGAGAAAAGAGATGAAAAATGGACAAGTGTCCGAGGGCGAGTAGAGCCCACATCTCCAAAAAGAGAGGAAATAAAAGACACAAGTCTAGGGTGAGAAGAACCCACCTCTCCAAAAAAAAAAAAAAAAAAAGAAAGAGAGAATATCACACTCTCTCAAGTATTCAAAAAAAAAAAAAAGAAGAGTATGCAATTACATACACATGCCAAATAAAAATCCCGGATGGATAGTTACTCAAAAGAATAAAAGAAATAGTAGCTCTACAAAACCGTTCTATCTTGCAATCACCCAAGAATGTGGAGAAATGTTATGAAACCCATATGATTCGAGTAATAAGGATAGATGAAAATGCCAACTTATTTAAACAATAAGTGAACACTTGGTTATAAACCTGGTACACTTTGATTTATATCGGCATTGAAGCAACTCCTGATCATCAACCAAAACACTTAGCTATTTGCTCGGGACGAGCAAAGGTTAAGCTTGGGGGAGTTTGTTGGCGGTCACTATCATACATCTTATACCGCCAACTTAGCTCTAATTAAGAGAGATGGAGCACACTTATGTCAAATAAACATTTACTACTCACCTAGTTCCACTTGTATTCGAGAATATTTGTTTTGCAGGAACAAACACGGAAATAGGTGAGAGTACGCCAAATAAAGAGTAAAGTGCAAACTCAGGAAATACGCTTTGACCAAGGGGAACGTGGACAGGCGAGGAACCAAAGCAAAACGGACCAAAACACCTCCGAAAAGGCGACCTACACCGGGCCGCCAACCCACCGCGAAGGATGGGCGGGGGGCGGGCCAAACCTGGGCCGACCACCGGGGTGCGGCGGCCGCCGCAGGCCGTGCCCGATCCCGCCGGCGCCTTGTTTCCGTGTCCGACTCGGAGGAGCCGAGGCGGTGCATGGCGGTGTTTTTCGGGATTTGGCGCCAAAACTCCCGCCAAAAACCACTTTCATTCTCCTATAAATAAGAGGCCACACCCCCCCTTTCAAAAAACACAACACACACACCCTTGAGCACTTCACTCACTTTCTTTAGTCCTAGTTGTAGTTTTGAGCAAGGTTGAGCTTCAAGGAGGGCTTGTCTCCTTGGAAGGATCTTTTAGTAATATTAATATTATTATGGAGTTCCTTTCAATATTCAAGTCTTTATATTCATATTGCAATGCGTTCGAACTAGAGTATAGTTACCCTCATGTTATCTTATTAATGTGTGAACTATGATCTAGTTGACATATTAGTAGATAGAACTTGGCTAATTATAGAATTAACCGTCATGTGTCGACTTCGCTAGAGAGTGGTGGGTTTATGTAGATTATGATGGTTTGGTGTACCTTACGGTTTACCTTTATCCTTGCTTGTCGATCCGTAGGGTCGGAGTCAGGGGGATTTAGGTAGTTTTCTATATACGTGGACGTGGTGTCCGGTCTATAGTAATCATCGAAATAATCGGCATCCCACGGTAGTGAGGTAGGGGCAGGTGGTGGCGACCTTGTTCGCCCATCGTATTCCTCCACGTTCGGATGTTGAGTTAGAGTTCGAAAGTGTCCATCGGCTAGCGGAGACTAGCTGCGGGCATCTCCTCATCATATGATCGTAATCCCATCATGATTTAGCCTCCTCACATGTAAAACTAGAGTTCACCCATGTGCAATATTTAGAACCACCTTCTCATTGTAGATTCTCTTTTTATCTTTTTTTTCTCTCCCTAGTGAGGTAGTAGCTTATGTGTGTTTGTCACTATCCTGAATATTATTCTTCTTACCCCTGCAATTGACTAATGGTTATTCATAAATACATTGTGGATCATCATCATCATTATGCTAGCTAACCACACAAGCCTGCCTTCCCTTGGGAAAATATAAATCACGATACCCGAATATCACGGGTGAAATGCTACAATGATAGATCCGTGCGCTTGCGGATTGACTGAAGTAAACACATGAATCCATCTATCATCGATATTTCTTAACGTGATCTCTCGAGAATATTATTTATTCTTAGAGATTGCACTATGAAGTGTCAACAAGCATTTCTGGTGCCGTTACCGGAAATGGGTTATTATCTATTTCTAGTAATGTCGTTAAGAAATATCAACATGGGGACTAAGACTTGCCCCGAGCATTTTTGCTTAAGAAGATCTTCTAACGCAGATTGAGAAAACCCCAAAACCCTATCCTACCCATACACAACGGCACCGTAGCTCCGTGATTTAAGCTGGCCACATATGTGTGCTTTGGATGTACCATAAACAAGTAAGTTTTTTTTCTCCTCCGGTCAAATGTGGCATAAATGCCATAGTGAGTCCCTTTGGACTCAAACTCAGACCATCCCGGAGGGGAGGTATTAAGGCCAGTCTCAATGGGGGTTTCATGAGTGTTTCATGCACATTAAATGCAGCGCCACATCAGTAAAATTTTACTTTTTGCATGAAACCCCTAGGAGAGAGAAGGAAAGAGTTTCACCATGGTGAAACCTTTGGGCACTGTTTCACATGCATTGGAAACTGTGTGAAACTCCCTATTGAGACACAAATAGAGTTTCACCATGCAACTATACAATTAAACCATGCAATAAGAGAGAGTTTGTGGGACTCTTGAGCCTATGAAACTGTGCATTGAGGGAAACGTCTATTTCATACCAAAATTTCACATCTTGAAAACCGGGAGGTGAAACTCTCCATTGAGACTGGCCTAAGACTGCAATGACCACAGCCACGCAACTATTGAACGTTGTTGTATGGTTTGCCGCATAATTGTAACGGCAATCGCGTTTCCAAGTCACTTCTCTGCCGACGTTTTAACTTCGCCGGCGGTGCAGTTGCTGGCAGCCAAACAGTCGAACACCCTGCGTAAGTCATAGAAAACAACGCCACTAGATCAAATAGCGGAAAAGGCCGGAGAAAAAATATCAACTGTTTGATTTTGCTAGGATTTCACTGTACTTGGCGAATCTCGAAGCCAGTTTTTTTTTTCTTTGTTCGTGCGCTTCAGTCTGCATCATGCGAGGCCCTGGAAGAATGATAATTTTCCGCATGCCATGAGCCTGCCTAGAGGCGAGGCCTGTCTGGGCTGGGTGCAGTCATACAATCACACGTCCATAGTAACAGACACAATACAGTTCCCTTACATGCCCCGTTGACGACCTTCACAACAGAAAAAAAAAAAAAAAATTCTCCTAGTTTCATAATCATCGAGTAGCATGCATTAACATCAACTGCTGGACGATGAAAACTTTCTGGTTCCTACTTGGGGCGAGAATACAGCACAATGCATAACGTTCATACAGGAGGATACTCAATAAGGTGAAGGAAGGGTTTGCCATGGTTTGTTGGTTGCGTCACGCGTCTCCTCTATATTTCATGTTCCTCCACTTGACCCTCAGGTCACTTGGGAGGCGTGTCCTGTGAAACACGTCCCGGCCGCGTTCCAGTATCTGAACCCACGGAATAGCCCCATTCTCCCGTGGGGTGAATCTTTTCATTGCTTCCTGGATCAGCACAATTGAAAAGTAAATATCTAGTTCGAGCGAGCAAATCAAATACAGACCCACAACAAAAGAATCATTACCCTTAGAGCTGCTTCTTCCTTTACTGTCCAACAAAGCCTGGCTCGCCTTCCAGTCGGCACAGCAGGATTGGAACTGCCACATGGACATGCTCAGTTATTGGGAGAAATTACACACAATAAAATGGTACTTTTTATATAAGTAAAATGATACACTTTCATATACATGTTATCATCATAATGCAAACAGATCACTCAAAAATAACAATAAAACTGTCCTAAAGGTGTCATTGTTCAATATTTTATTAAAACAATTATTAACACCCAACAGACGGTAGCAGACGTGCCATTTCATCACTGCATAAGTACTAAGTGAACAAAAGTGCAATGGCTATATCATCCCCATATGCAAGCTAACTTCAGTAGCCTAAACAAAAATTCACAAATATGATTGGTGCTCGCAAAAACTCCTCATTTACTCCATTAGTGTGAAGAGTTGATTCATAATAACTCATGTAGATAGTGTCGGAAATCACTCATAAAGAATAAAAATGACTCCATCATATCATTACGATGACATTATATAATGTCATATAAAAAACTTTTTAAGTTCAAGTTGAAGCAATCTAAAAGTGGAGCAGCAGCATTTATTCATGCTATCCAAGGAGACTGAACTAAGATTGGATGTGTTTGGGACAGCTTATACAAGAATCAATCATGACTTTATAAAAGGCTTCAGTCTAAACAAAAATTCAGTATAAAGAATCAGGACTGTGACAATCCTGATTATTATGGAACTAGGTAGTGTAAGAAGACCTATATGACCTCTTCCTCAGTTGCCCTATCCTTACTCGGCCATCTCCCTGAGGGAGTATGTCACCCTTGTCGACTTCTGTACCAAGGTCGCTGGCCCCGAGGTAGCGAGCAGGCTCACCGAGGGGATTGCGAGAAGCAGCCATGCACCACCGCGAGATTCATGCGGGTGTGTCGAGACTCGAGAGGAGGACGGGGTGCAGGAGATCGGTGTGGAGGGCAGGAGGGAAGGCTCACCGATGCCAGAGCCGCCGCCAAGGAGAGGCCCGCCGCTGCCGCCTCCAGCGACGAACGAGCAGAGCGTGGGAGAAGAGGGAGGGGCAACAGGTGGAAAATGCCTCGTGGTACAGGAAACTCGAGGGCGAGGCCACAGTATAGAAAACATAGGTGAAAGTTCAATTCTTTCCTCTTGATTCTTAGGCAATCCACTAACAATGTTTGGGTGGGATTCTCGATTATTTTCATCCAGAATTTGATTACATGCAGTCCCAAACACACCCAATGCCAAATAGTGGAATTGTGAAAATGGTTTAACTGTTTAAGCGTGCCCATGGCAGAGCCTTATCTACAACATAGGGTAGAGGTTTATTCATCTCACATCTAAATCAATGGGCTTAATGTCATTTGGTTTTAAACTAATAGACCCATTCTGAAAAAAAAGAAAGAGCTTTTGTAATATGCAAATTGTAGTAAGTGTGCATACTAGTAGGGGAAAGAGGTGCTTATGAAGCATCATTCAAAAACTTACTAACGCTTGGGTGGGCATGCATAATTCCGTTTCCTTGATGATGAAGGCAAGACTTGATCCTTCTGCCCAAATGCTTTTCTAGAATTACTTGATACAGTTGTTTCCCTCTCTTGTAGTCTTTCTCTGTGATGCTTAATAGTACGCCAAGGGGGTGATGATGGCGTGCCAGAGTCACTTGAAGATGTAAATTCTATTTCATCAGAGTCTTTAGACTGGTGATGAGAATGTGTAGGGCCATCCTCTTTGTCAGTCTCAACTTCTGGATTAGCAGCAGGACTGCATCTGTTCTGAGATGAACTTCCCTCATGAGCCTCTGTGTTTTCCACATGGTCTTGTTCTGCATCCTGAAGTTGATTGCTTTTGCTCTGGAGCACAGAATCATTTGTGGGTGCCACATCAGAATTCCCAACAGAAGATGCCTTTACAATGACTACCTCATTACAAGCATCATTTGTAACATTTATTTTCTGTTTCTTCTGCTGCCTATTAGACTCTTGACCCTGATGATCAAGGTCGTCAACTGTGATTTCACTGACACTAGTTTGCTTTGAACCAAGGAAAGCAGCTAAGCTCTTCCTAGCTTCAATATATGTTTTCTTTGTTTTTTTGTATTCTTCAGTGGCTTTAGCATAGACGCATATCGGGCAATATAACTGTCCAGGGTCTTCAAGTGCCACTGATGAACCAAAACAGCTGTCATGAGCAGATGCCAAGCAGCTGTTACATTGAAGCAGCTGGCCACCTTTTCCACATTTTATGCATAAATTTTGTTCTGATGAGACCCTGAGGGAATCATTGGCTTCTTGATCCTGTCTACATAGTGGAATTTTGCCACTCATTGACAGCAAACAAGCAGCAGCAAATCCAATGATACTATCATCCGAGGAATGGGCATGTGATGTTTCTGTCACAGTTTTCCCAATGGTTTGCTTGTTTGAATCTTGCTTTTCTGTTTTTTTGTATCCGTCCTGACAAGAGATTGAAACAGATATATTGCAACTAGGTTTCTGGATGTCATTTGTGCTCTTTCCTATATTCTGCTCAGATAAACAGTGGGCTTCTGAAATCTTATCATGTAAGGTTAGATTGCAACTACGAGACTCTGCTGCAGCACCATGCACATTCAGACCACCACAGACGACCTTGTTCTTTCCCAATATAGTGGCATCATCATGCAGAGCGTGTTTGTTTTTGTCAGCACCACTAACTTCCAGTTGAGACTTGTCACAGTTCTGCTCTTCAGAAATTGCAGGATGCTCAGTAGTATTGCCTGATGGAAAGTTGGTTTTAGATTTGTCTTCTTGCATAGCACCATTGAAGCTAACAGAGGGTATAACGCTAGTAGCTTGCAGAGTTGATTCCTCATGAATGGAATACTTTTCAACAGGCGGAATGCTGGTGGTGCCATCCAGGTCTTGGTTTACCTTTTGACCACTGTCATGCTGCAGATGATTGAGGCGAGTTTTGCAGTTATGCAGCTGTTGAACCATTGTTGTATCCTCTGTAGCAATAGGCTCAGGCAAGTCGTTTGCTTCAGACATATTGGTTGGTAAAACATCATTGTTTCTGTCATAAGCTGGAGTCATCGTAGCCTGCAAGGTTTTGCTTTCATGCCTGGGATCTTTTGATGATTGATGACTGATGCCATAATCATTTGGTCTCTTGATCACATTATTATAATCTGGTGGATTTGATGATTTTCCTTTACAAGGTTGTGCTTGAACCAAAGTAGTTTCACTTTCATTTACTATACTCTTCTTTGATAAGGGTTCTGCAATGTTTTCATGCAAAATCGCATTGCAGCTAGTAGAAGAACATGACATGTTACTGTCCACATTAGAAGGATCCTTTTCTGAAGCCCTTGTGCCAACACTAGCAGCATTCATAGCATATTCCCATGGTTGATTGTAGAACCTTCTGTCTGTTTTTTTTCATGTGGCTTATCATGGTCAACAGTTGATTCGATTGGACACTGCTTGAAATTACCTTTTTCAAGGTTGTTGACTAATTTTATTAAATTCCCAGGCTGAAGCTCAGTACTGGCTATAAGGGGCCTAGGTATATCAATATTTGAGTTAAGATGGTGGCCATTGCATAAGGACTGATGATTGTCGTGTTTCTTGATACCATTCTGCTCCACTGATGATGGTGCAGCCATAGACTGGATCTTTGGGTCCACTTCTCTGAGCTGCATATAAAACAACAGCTTGGTAATATTTTGGGAGACCTCCATTTTTTCATTTTGAAAATACGTTTGCAACTTACCAATTCCAAAAAAGATTCTGGTAGCGTAGGATTCTTGATACAAATAAAGTTCTGAATTTCTTGTCTAAAAGGCAGAATTATATCCTCATCTAGAATTCCAGAGCTTCCAGCCTGCAAAGTTTACACTCTAAGTAACACATGCCTTGAATCTGGAAACTGGGAATTACTTGATGACAACCAAATTGCAAAATGTCTTAGTTTTGGAAGACAATAAACAAAATTAAAAAAAAAAATCTTAAAGATTTTTTTTTTTTTCAACAAATGATAAGGCAAGCTACACTTGAATCACAAAGAAGCACCAATAAGCACTAGCCAGTAAAATTTCCACGTTCGGTATACATGACTTATGTGATGAATGGCAAATAAGATGATATGCTTATCTTTAGGCACAAACTAGAACATTTAAACAATTTCCTTATAAAGCAATGCAGTAATTCTTTTTTTAAAGATCAGAATCATATTTTTTTTCTTGAACTATGCACGAGTTGTGTGTCATTTCATTAATTAAGAAGAAAAAAGGTGAATAATACAAGGGATAGATGCAAAATGCTTTCTCCCAAACCCAGCACACGCACACCTAGCAGGGGATTAGCTAAAGACGCACCACCAATTGCTACAAACAACCACCAGCAGCACCTCTGCTATTAGGAGTATTAAACGACCAAATCATGGAGACAAAATAAAATCAACGACCTGACCAATACACGTCTGTCCATCAGACAAGCCAACAACTCTGCTGAATGGGCTTACATTCTGTCATCAGCTTTCTATCCAAAGATGGCAGCGAGAGCTGCAAGATGGGCATCGGCGAACTACAGTTTGATGAAGTACACTCTACAATTTTAGATCAACTCATACTTTTGATGAAGTACACCCCACAATTAAAGATTCAGTTACTTGTTGAAGATAATCTTTGCAGTTTAGCTGAAAATGGATATATAGTGAATGTTGAAATGTGAATTTCAGTTTCTATCATGGAATGAAAACGCTACAGATGTGTCCCAATTGTTTTTCTTTTAACCCATCGTGACGATGACATTGGTCAACAAGAATAGCTTGTGATCAGATACTCTGTCCAGATTATTAAGTATTGAAAACAAAATTGACATATATACATTCGTTTATCCTTGCAAGTTTTAGTGAATTTTCCTGCTCACGATTGACAACTAAATCAGGACAATTTCAACTGAAACAGAAACCAAGTGTTTTCAACAAATAGCTTCCTTCGAATTGTTCCAAAAGCGACAGGGTAAACAGAAATGCAAGATCTTCACTCAATAAAATGGATAGACAAATCAGAAGTCAGAAACACCCACAACGAAAATGGACATGGTTATACCTGCCCGGTGAGCTCAACCAGCAAGTCCTCGCAAGAGCCTACGGCGTCAACTCTAAGAATCTCGGACGGAGGTGGCGCCACCGCAGCACCACCTTCGGCGGCGTCGGGGAAGGTTGCAGCCTCCTTGAGACACCGGAGTGCCACCCTCTCCCTCGCGGAATCTGGGCGCCGATGAGGTATTCAGGCGAGACGCCCACCCCGGCTGGTGGGCATGAGGAACCCTAGGTGAGAGAACGAAGGAGTGAAGGAGAACCGGCGCGAGACACGCGGCTTGTAGCTTACTCTTTAGTGCGGAGCAATCGACGGCCTCATCGGCAGCGAGGGCATCAGCGACCCAGTGGGCGGCGCGCCGTTCCACGGAGGAGTGGGACAGCATCCCCATTCCCCAACACCTGCGAACCTAAGGATTAGGGGATGCGCTTTGCCGTAGGATTTGCATCCAACGTGAAGAAGGCGAAGGCTTTTTGCCGTGGGATTTGCATCCAACGCGAAGAAGATTGAAGGGGAAGGACAAGGAACACATAATGAATCACTTTGTTTGACATGGATTAATAAGGGCACTCACAATGCTAGAAACTATTATGGTTTCTATAGTTTTGGACATTGTGTCAAAAAACTATCTTTCACAATGCAATTTTCTATCATGATGTAATATGACCTACTTGTCACTCTCACATATTGTTTTGGTTTACGTGAAGACTTGGTTTCTTAGTTAGACTTGGTTTCTCGTGTTTTCCTCTCTCTCTTCAATAAATATAGCGCCATATCAGAAAAAAAAAATAAATAAATATAGGGGTAATAAATGAGGATAGAAATTATGATAGAGTCTGCATTGTGAGTGCTCTAAGGGGCTGTTGTTTTGGTTTAGGGCAAATAGGGAGGAACTTTTTAAGACTTTTTCTTATATTAGTCTCTAAAAAAACTCTCTTGGGCGACTTTTTATTAGTCTCTAGGACTAAAAAAAAGTTTAGTCCCTAAGATCAAACAACACCTAAGACGTAAGTGAGACACGAGTAGTGCCTACAGTGGATGGCGTGGCACAAATAGGTGCTAAAGAATTAAACTAGTGGTTTATCTTTAGATAAAGATATATGTGTTTCATTTTTTCTTCAGTTATTTTTTTTTTCGTGCGTGCCTCCCAGTGTGTTTTTCTCCTTTTTCTAGATTGT
This sequence comes from Hyparrhenia diplandra, assembly GCA_015847255.1. NCBI lineage: Eukaryota > Viridiplantae > Streptophyta > Magnoliopsida > Poales > Poaceae > Hyparrhenia > Hyparrhenia diplandra. Next base: position 38,194 of record JADLZK010013003.1, read on the forward strand.
TTTCAATCTTTAGCACACACTTTTTCTCTTTTAAACTTTTAATGTATTTCATAATCAACTTAAATTATAAAATTTCCAACTCAAAATAGAACTTGATTTCGAAACTTTTACCTTAAAATTTGAAACTCTCAACTCAAACTTTAAAAACTTGCTGGATGATCTTGTTCAGGGAGAAGGAAAGAAGTCGACTGGAGGAAATGGTGTTACAGCTGGAAGAAATCTCCAGGCAGCCACTGCAGATAGGATGGACCTCAACAACGTCGTCATTACCGTTGGCACTATCGGGTGTACGCTGTCAGGGGTGGTGAGCATAGAGCTGATCTGGCCATCTGTAATAACGAGAGTAATAGTGGTGTTGGCGTGGCGGCGAATGCCATTGCAGAATTTGATTCAGTTAGACCAGAGGTCGTGAGTGTGTGTGTAAGTGTGCTTTAGTGCCTTAAACTTGTGCTTGGATGCTTGGATGCTATTTTGCCATTGAAATAAAAGCAGGGGTAACCTTTTCTCTAAAAAAAAACTTTAAAAACTTTCAACTCAAAATTTAAACTTGAATAAATGGTTGAAAGTTTTAAACCGGGAGTACTATGCGCTAGCTAGCAACCCTGGTCACCTATACCCAAATATGGTCCCGAATATGGTTGGTCGATTAGAACTACTTTTTTTTTTATAATGATACATTAACTTGCCTAGTTTGTAATGGCCACCAATCGAGGCAGAAACCTATTATCATCATCTCCTCATCTCTTTATAAAACGTCGCCCGTGCTATCCGGCGCTCTGATTTGCACTTAATTTCTATACCAGAGAGGATTAGGCTCCAACCGTGGACTGACGGTTCAACCAGAGAACACCTGAAACCAGGCCAACAAAAGACTACTTAAGCATATAAACCGGGATTAGTCAGACTATATAAGAAGTTTCTTTTTCTTTTGAAAAATAGGCTGAGGCCACATTACACATGCATAGAACTTTCAAGGAGCGCAGGGATTTTCATGTGTTTTTTATGCTATTCAACAACATTAACCATTCAAAGAATCAGAGTTTCTACTGCTTTGTTTGCTGATATTTGCTGGAAGCTTTGGACCACAAGAAAAGAAACAACATGATCTTTAGATTGAATTGGTTTATCCCTACTAATGCTACCATTCCAAATCATCTCTAATTTGCTGCATTGGAAACTTCTCTATCACGGTGAGGAGGCCGATGATTAAACCTGACGAATGAGAAGAGATAAAGGGTGATCACGCCTTCGAGAGATCAGAGAACTAGGATTGGCTAAATCTTCTATTTTCTTTTCTTTCTTTGTGTTTTCTTTTCTTTTCTTTTCTTTGTGTTGACAAGCTAGCTAATGTTGAGATGTTCTCTTGCTAAGTTCCTTACTGCAAACATTTTTGTTTCCACTTTCTTTTTTGCAAAATGGGTAACCCCAATGTACTAATTGCGGCTGTGATGGCTTTCCATTTTGTCTAAAAAGAATAATGAGCTCAGCATTACAAATTCATACATTCATCTTATGGCAGAGGTATATATTAGATCCACAAAAATTTGGTTTCATGGATTGACATAGTGCGCTCCAGGATAAACTTGATATCATTCACACATATATTCATTAAGATCTGATTCAGGGAGTTAGTCATTGTATAGTCATCAGATGTAGTGGCAGCAGTCTTTGACTCTCCCTCCTTTTCTAGTCATCAGATTCGTTAAGATCTAATTCGGGGAGTTAGTCATTGTATAGTCATCAGATGTAGTGGAAGCAGTCTTTGACTCACCCTCCTCTTCTAGTCATCAGACGTAGTGGCAACTGTCAGGACTCTCCCCAGCAGCAGAACTAAGGCCACCCGAAGCTCCGGCGCCCGCCTAAGGAGTCCAATAACCATATCAGAGAATTTAGAGGGCAACGATAAACTTGGACTACATTTAAATGTTATTTAGAACCTCAGAATCAGTAATGCACAGTTGTTTGGAAACACATTTTAAAGTTTCAAACTATGTATCTATCAAATACACTACAATCTATTAACAACCGACCGTCGATGCTAGACAACTCATGCCATTTTGCCAAAGCACATGAAATTTGTTGGATGAAATAAAAAAGGATAGAAAGAAAACTAGCCGGTCAGTCTGCTTCATTAGGATACCAGTTTGGCTACAAATTCAGATAACAACAACTAAATGTCATTTGAAATCTGGGAACTTGCTTTCTAGCTGCAATGGTTTCAAATATACACTAGTTGCAAAATAAACGTTGTTTCTATGATCCAGCCGTATGGACATCACACTCTACAAATACAACAAGGTAGTAAAACTAAACATGCTTACATGGATATTGAATTTGAAGTATTTATCTAACAAAAACAAACTAATTAATACATTACTTAACACACTAAATGGCGCCAAAAGAACTCCCACCCACCTACAAGTCATACAATACTAGGAAACATAATGAAAATTAGATTACATTGCTATATACTATAGGGTGTAGCTTCTCGATGAATGAACTAATTTATAAATTAATAATGTTTATGATAGAAGCAAACACAAGCATATTTTTTTTGTTTACCTTGAGGGCATCATCTGCTTGCATTGGGCATGCACAGAGAGCTCGTAGCCAAGCAATCCAGCTATGGACAGCATCAAGAACCAGAAACACATAGCCCTAATGGTATCGTCACTCCAGCCAAAAAGAGCCAGCAGCAGCATAATTAGAAAGCTCATCACTAGATATGGGCAAATATAGAGCAATATGATGTTGCCAAGCTGGTCAACAGAGAGAAAGGCATCATAAAGCTTAAACCTAGCCACAAAAGCGACCCAGGAAAATATAGCAAACCCCTCCAGAACGGAAAAGGAAGGCCACAGAAATAGGAATCCCTTCCCTAGGACCGAACCACAATGGCAGAGGTTCGATTGTAGCCAACATCAGAGATACCAAACCACAGACCGTCTCACAACGAGCACAATTCATCTCGAAGCACCTCTCGTCCTCCTCTTTTAAGAAGGTTGGCGGGGTAATGTGATTTGCTATCGTCTCCCTACCAATGTGCTGCAGGTGCTCAGCATAGGCATACCCAAGCACACCAGCCAACCATCCCCGTCGCCATGTGCATAACCAAGAATCCACCACAGTGGCCAACAAACCTGTCAGCGAAAGTGGCCAGCATGACGAGGTAGGGCATGCGGAAAATAGTGGACCAACACATTGTCAGTGAAACTATGAAGATCATGAAGATGATGTGAGCAGATATAAATGTTGCGATAGTCCACAGGAGGGCCAGCGGCTCACTATCGAGGTGGCGCAACAGCAGGGGGAGCCTAAGACCATGCACCATTCAAATACACTACTGCCATTAGTAGAAGAACATGACATGTTACTGTCCACATTAGAAGGATCCTTTTCTGAAGCCCTTGTGCCAACACTAGCAGCATTCATAGCATATTCCCATGGTTGATTGTAGAACCTTCTGTCTTTTTCATGTGGCTTATCATGGTCAACAGTTGATTCGATTGGACACTGCTTGAAATTACCTTTTTCAAGGTTGTTGACTAATTTTATTAAATTCCCAGGCTGAAGCTCAGTACTGGCTATAAGGGGCCTAGGTATATCAATATTTGAGTTAAGATGGTGGCCATTGCATAAGGACTGATGATTGTCGTGTTTCTTGATACCATTCTGCTCCACTGATGATGGTGCAGCCATAGACTGGATCTTTGGGTCCACTTCTAGCAATTCAAGAAAGATTGATATACCTAGGCCCCTAGAAGGACCCGCGCCTCGCGTCGCCCTCGTGGCGGGCGGCTCGGGGCGAAAACCCTAGCCGCCCGCTGCCACCTCCTCGCCGCCCACAACACGGCCTCGCCGCCGCCGCCCAGAGCGCGCGCCGGAGGCGGGCGCTGCACGCTAGGAAGGCGGCGGCGGGGCGTTTCGCGAGGCCTCGACCCCCCCGGCGCGAAGAAGGAGGTCACCTCCAGCGCGAGCGGCGGCGGCGGCGCTGCCTCTCCCTCCGGCGCGGTGGCGGCGCATCTCGGCGGATCCGGCCTCCTCAGCTCGGATCCACCCCGCCTCCCCCTCCCTCCCGCCGTTCTCCTCGTCTCCGGAAGGCGGTGGACCTCCCTTTCGCCGGCCGCCGCCCCTCTTCCTCTTCCTCGGCTTGGGCGGCCTCGGGCTTCCGGCGGGGCAGTTTCGGGGCCCTTGGTCCTGGCCTGCCCCCTCCTTGGCGGGCGCGCCGCCACCGGTCGTCGGTCTCCTTGGGGGCTCACGCAGCTGTGCCCCTGGGGGAGCTCGAACGGCGCGACTTCGTGGAAGCCGGCATGGATGATGGCAGCGGAGAAGGGGCGGGGCGTCTTTGTTCAGCCGCGGGAAAGTCGGGCGGCGGGGCAGCGTGCCCGGTCTCGTCTCAACAGGGCTGCGCCAGCGTGATGTTTGGCAGCGGGCTTGCCGGGCGGTGGGGGCGACGCGCTCTTCTACCCTCTCGTCCTCGGCTTCACCAGCGTTCTCCGGCGCCCGGCGAGGTTTGGTCTCTTGGCCTCTTTTCGACGAACTGTGGTCCATGGGTTTGGGAACTTAGGCGAAAGCCGTGCAAGACCTTGTCTTTGCGATCGGCAGCGACGCCTTTGGCGCCGTTCACCTCCTTGGGGGCGTCGATAACTCCCCCCCCCGTGACCGCTGTTCCGTCGATCTCTTCTGGCGAAAGCCTAGCTCTAGTTTCTAGAGCCGGTGGCGGCGACGTCGTTGACGCCGTGACCCTCTTGAGGGCGCCACTGTGGAAGAGCAGAGTCCAGCTCGTGCCGTGGTCTTCTGTTTCTCCCGTGTGCTCTCCCCCCGTGTTGTTGTCGCCCCTCTTGGCCTCGGTCGCCTGGCGTCGCCGACGTCGACGAGTGCCCTCCGTTGGCGCCTCTGCCCCGTCGACGGTCTCCCTGGTGGTGCCAGAATATCAAATGCCGGGTGGTGTTTCCACCGCTGCCTCCATCCCCCCCAACGGATTCCTCCCCGTGGCCGGCGTTGGGTGGTGGTACGTGGGCCCGGATGTGCTGGAGGATGCCGCCACCGGTTCGATGGGAGGTCGTTGTGTCCGCTGATCCGTCGCTTGCCGGCTTGCCGTCACTCTTAGTCCCCTTTCCACCCCTGTGGAGCGGCGTAGCTACGAGGAGTGGTGGAGGGCTCTACGGCGATGGTGAAAGCGGCGAGTATGCTGCTCGGCGGGGGCACAGATCGGCGTTCGGTGGGCGTCTGGCGGCCTCGTCTTGAGTCCTCTCGTTTGGGCTAAGTTCTCTCTTTCTTTTGTTGTAATTGTGGTTAGCCACCTCTCCCTCCAATGCTTTGGAGAGCTTGTTGTTGTTGTCTCTTTTTGTGGTTGAGCCACACCATTGCCTCGATTCGAGAGGCCGTTATGCGGTTTTAGTATGTTTTCCACAATTAAGCGGACAGGGTTTTGGCCTCGTTTTCCTCAAAAACGAGGTTATCTGCCATTTTAGGGCACTTGAATATAATTCAGGTGGGGAACGCCTCCCCCCCCGGTGAAAATTCAAAAAAAAAAAAAATACACTACTGCCATCACCGCACCGGCTTGCAAGGTTGATCTTATCCGTGTGAACATTGGAGTCGGAGGGAATCTTAGTTTTTGCAGAACCATCCCGCTGCTCTAGTTGTTTCCTAAGGAATGCAATAAACATGAATTTAGAGAATAACATTAAACATGAAAAGCAATTAAATCTTATTTGGAACCTCAGGATCAGAATCCAGAATTATTTGAAAACACATTAAATTTTCAAACTGCACCATATTGACATGTAGCAGCACAGTGTACGGATCTATCAAATATACTACAATTTGATAACAACCAACAATGTGCTAGACAACTCCCACGTGCCTACAAATCATGCCATTTTACGAATTGATGTCAATGTATGAACCAAGCACATGGCAATTGTTGGATGAAATGAAAAGGATAAAAGAAAACTAGTTTACCATGACAAAACATTATGGCACAACTAAATGTCATTTGCAACCTCGGAACTTGCAATCAAGCTACATGTTGCGCCTGCTTTTCCAGGCGGGGATCGCGGAAGGCAGATTTAGTGGCCAACCAGTGCGACGCGGAACCCAATCATCGTCGACAATGTCTACCCACAGAATATGGTATAGGATAGGAGATTAGGAGTATATAAAGATTGCTTTGCTATGAGAATACTTCAAGCAACTTGTACGTGTGAAACCCAGCAATACTACTACTATGTGTTTATGACAGTTGTTCCCAACAAACACCCACCTGCAGTATAATCCAATCAACTTCAGTAGCCCAAACAAAAGGCTAACTACATCAAATGCCAACTAGATCTAAATATCATTGTAACTGGCAACAACACTAATTATTAAGGTCTGACACAACACACCCATAAGTAGTGCGTCAAAAGGATAATCCAGCACATATATCAACTTTACGGTGTTCAGAAAGTAGCAACTACAAGTCAATTGAGCAGCCACCTCCATTGAAGGCCACTGCTTCCGCCATATTCTTGTTAACGCAAGGGCAGTACAAATGATTGTCCCCTCCTCCAACATAATCTTGATGAATCTCTATCTGTACACCTAAAAAGCTGTTGGGCACGTTACCTGCTCTTCCTGTGCAAGCTACTTTTTGATCGAAGGTATAACTTATGTTGTTAGTGAAATATTGAAAAGGAAGAAACATCTATAAATTTACTTTTGACTTTGGGAAGTGCTGAACAATTGAAGCTTGGTACAACTTTCCTTCAGTTTAGCATGATATTACTGAGTAGGCTATGATTAAGTTAATCTTGTTGGATATGAATTCGTTCCTTAAAAAAATTGCATGAAAGACAACAAGCTGCACATTAACATGAATGATTACATCTTTATTTTGGCATCATGAGGTCTGTAACCAGATCAAAGCATCAAAAGTTTCTATGGCTCACATTGCAATGCATGTGAACTAGATCATTTAACTCAAAGCATGGTAACATTTGTGTTAAGAACTTAAGCCCTGTTTGGATTCATGGCTGCCATTATGCTATTAGCTGGTTTGTTCCAACTAGTGAGATAGTTGTTATGGTATTCAGTTAACAATTAGCCTATTACCTGGACCCGTTTGGATTCAAAAAAGCTAATTATTAGCTCTGTGGATGGGCCTTAGTAGTGAACCATTTTATTAATTTTGTTTGCCCGTAGCAACACACGTGCCATTAGCTAGTTTGTGTGGCACAAGACGATAAGTATAGTTAACAAGGAGCATAGGAAAGGAGTGAACTCCTTAATTATTCTAGGGGCCTGGATTATTTGGAAACATAGGAATGCATGTGTTTTTGAGGCGGCTTGACCTTCAATTAGCATGATTTGGAGGGAGCTGAAGAATGAGCATAGCCTCTTGTGCATGGCTGAGGCGAAGAAGCTACAAGTGCTGGCGCTTACAGACTAGGTCCTTCTAGTTAAGGTCGAGTCGTGTTTGTTCTCTATGTGTTTAAATCATGAGTATGTGTAATTGCCTCACTCATATTTGGTCCCCGTATAGGTGAGGATCCTGTTGGGGACCCTCCCTATTTTTATTCTCTATAATACAATGAAACACAGCTCTCCTACATTAAAAAAACCTGGTTTGTAGAACATTGGAACCTTCCACCACACTCCCAAAGATGCTAGAGAAGGGGAGTGATAGATACTACTATGGCCTTCCCCTTCAGCTTCCCACCAAGTTGATATCAAACAAGGATGAACATTAAACAACCAAGGAGAATTGATATGGTAGCCTACAAACTCCAATTGATAGGATTAAGATGAAGGGCATGAATTCTCTGCTAGCATAACAATTAGACACGACAACAGGCATACCATATGGGGATACTTGTCCTGATCGACAACACGGGTGTTCTCAAGCTTGATGTTGAGGTACTGGTCAACAGAGTGGAGCGTCCCATGTATTGCCAGGTCATTCTTGAGCTCCACCGTCACCTCCTACCCCATGAGCTCTGTTGACATTTCTAACACGATCCAAAATAGGAAGACGAAAGAAATGTATAAATGGTATCTATCTAATAAGTTAGTTTGGATGTGGAGTTAATCTCACATTCCAATAAAAGTCAGAGCGGAGAGTTAATGTAGTTAGACGGAGTTAGTTATGGTTTATGACTCTGTAACATTATCTATGGTGGAGTTAATCTCACCATGATAGGCACTGTTAACACCAAAATTTGGTAAAGCCTGGATGACGAGTGGGCCGGCATGTGATGATTCGGTAAAGAAGTCATTCGGCTAGCGATACGGCATCAGTGGTACTGTAGCATTCGAGAAGCCGCTGCTATTCGGCTAGAAAGCTTGAGTCCGAAGGGGAATTGAGTACGTGGTGATTCGGCAAACGTGAAGCTTCGAGAAGAAATATCCAGGAGAGGTGCTCGTGTCACGTACGACTTCAAGACTCCGAAAAGACTTAGAGGACAATGTATCTTAGCTAGATATTTTCGTTATTTTATTCATAATTAGTTAGGATTCGTCAAGACCAGGGTATAAATATGAGACCCATGGCAACTGTAAAACAATCTACCAAATCAATACAACAACAACCCGGCTCCGCGCCACCCCTTTCGAGTCCAGTCGTGTCGTCGATCTACTGCGAGGGTATACATCGACCCGTCGACCTCCGTAATTAAGTACCGGCAACCTTGTACCATGTCTAGTATCGTGCGGCGGATTTAGATTATGTTGCAAGTAGTCTTGTTTACCATGCTTAGTATCGTGCGGCGGATTTAGGCCATGGAGCAAGAGGGTTCTTTGTTAGATCATGAGTCGTGCGGCAGGCTAAGGTCTAGCTTGGAGCTAGTTATCGGCTTCATTAGATTTGGCAATCTAGTGAATTCATTAAGTTACCAAGTGGTGCATGCTTTTACTTATTTATTTATTTTATTATGATTGCACACACTTTTGCCCAATTTAGATTGATATGGCTCGGCTTTATCTTTTATTAGATCTAGTTGTCACCAATACTCTCATTGTTCATCTTATCGTGTCATTAGATCTATTTGCTTATCGTAGCCGATCTTAGATCAATCTAAGTTGTTACATGTTGTGGGTTCGTACACGTTTAGTCATGAGTCGTGCGGCAGGCTAAGGTTTTGCGTGTGAGTTCCTTCTTCATGGACCCTGATTCGGCAAGCTTGCCGAATACAGTTATGCATCTACTTGTAGCTTGCATGTGTAAATTTACCTATCGTTAGAGTCTAGTCGGCAAGCCGTATCATGCGGTGGATTAGCTTGTTGCGAGTGTATCATGCGGTGGATTCTTTGTTAGGGACAAAAAGGGTTTAGGATGGTTAGTCGTGCGGCGGACTAATAGGAATAGATCCTTGTCTTTACTTTAGATTAGGCTTGCATGTGTATTTTACTCGTCTATGCATATACGCCTCAATGAGTAACGAGTATTTATAGATCTATTTAGATGTATGCGTGCTTTTAGCTTATCATGGTTAGATTGTATCATGCGGTGGATTGATCTAGTTGTGGTAAGTGGTTTAGATCTGTAGCAAGTCATATCATGCGGTGGATTAGCTTGCAAGGGTTTAAGCTAGACGGGTTTAGGAAGACTAGGCGTATGGCAGACTAGTTGGATGAAACCTATGCATGTGTCATTTAGATTAGGTTTTTATTTATGAGTTACCCGCTTATGTATCATGTTGTCAACTAATTCGATCTATGCAATAGAGCTTTATGATATCATATCTTGACGATCGACTTTACTTGTTCAAACATGTCTTCTATGATCATTCGGCAACTGTTATTACTTTACATCTTTATACATGCTTACCGGATGCATTCATTATACGTTGACGAGATAGCTCCTATAGCTATATGTCGTTACAACCGGCCTTAGAGCCATACATACGAACTGTCTTGGTCACACCGGGCATGTTCCGGATCTCACGTTTACCACCTTGTCAATTTACGGGTCAAATTGGTGGCGGCACGCTCGGTTCAAAGACACTTTCGGGCAGTCGAGTAAAGCCGGCTATTCCGGCTTGTCGGTGTGTGCGACACAGGAGACGGATTTTGTGTCAACAGGCACAAAAGTTGTACCACACATTCTAGAATTGCCTACGAAACTAGTTTGTCACCCTAGCTCACAACGCTAAAGAAATGCGTGAATGGATATTTTTAATATGACACTTGAATCTCTTGCAATGATAATATAATTACGGTATGCGCAAGCGCACGAGATAGAATTACCCAATTGTAGCACTTCACCGGGAGTCTATCCGGTATCGTATTTATATTTTACCGCAAAGGAAAGGGGTAGGCTATGGGTAGGTTGATGATTTAGTGATGATTCACTTGCATTGGTGTAATGTATAGTAAACCATACGCATCATACTAAACTCAAACGAGGTAAGTCACATAATAAAGATAATAAGATAAATAATAATAATGATAATATCCAAGTCAAAGATCATGATATGCCACTAGCTGGTGTCATAATAGGCTAAACAATATGGTATAGGTAGAGTAGATAGAATATTCCTAAGTTACTCCTACTTATATGTCAATGCATACTACAATTAGTGCAATACACCTAGTCATCATGGTATGAAAGTAATATATCTACACATGGTGAACATTATTGTCGATTCCGGCCGGATTGGACCGAAATTGACACGTGAATTGGAGGATTAGGAGGAAGGGATGGGGGGAGGGCGGCGGCGCTGGCGGCCGGCGCCCGGCGGCGGCGGCGTGGCGCGGCGCACGGCCCGAGGGGCGGCGGCGGTAGGGAGGGGGGGCGGCGAGGGAGGGAGAGAGAGGCAGGAGAGTTGAGATAAAATTCTTTATTTGCTTGTTGCCCCTGAAAGATTCTGAGACCCTTACTTATATAGCCCGGCTATTGGGATTTGTATCTCAAGCAATCTCTCTAAAGGTTTCCTTATAGATTGGAATACCTTTTACAAGCATGTCCTATTTATTTATTTCCTAATAAGGGTCTCCCTTATAGATGAGATAGCCCCTTGCACACCAAAACACCTAAAGATAATCCTAGATAATTTCCTTCTTTATCCCTGAATTAATTGCCGAAGAATCCGCGGAAGGGAGGAGACGGCGGCGGGCGATGCGAGCCCAAGGGGTGGCGCCGGCGCCCCTTGGGCGGTCGGGCCTGTCCTCCTGGGCCCTATTTCCTGGGTCGTGACATCTCCCCCTTCTCCGACCGGGCGCGTCCTCGCGGCTGGATGAAGGTCCATTCAAGTGACACCAGGTGGAGATCCGGCCGCCTCGAACGATGAGCTCAACTTTGTAGCATGAGTCGCCCCCGGACCGGGTTCCCGAGGATCATGTTCTCCCCTGGTTCGTTTGGGATCAAACTCCAGGAGATAGTGAAGGTTGCCGATGTAGCCGTGGTAGATGTAGCGGTGAACCGCACGACCTGTTGTGAAGTCGGTGACGACGTGCCGCCGTGAGGGAGCCCCCTTGGAATGCCCACATCGAGGTGCTGATGCACCATGTCGCGGGGAGGGCTCTCCAGGAACAGGAAACGCTCATTGGGTGGAGCGTTGACGAAGAGCGGCAGGAGGCGCCAGATAGTGAATTCTCGGCGAGTAGGAGGAGTGGACCAAGTTCAACATCGTCCCGTATATGAAGGAACCGACGCCGAATAGAGAGGGCGAAAGCCGGTGGACACCCCGCCCGCATCGTAGCCGATGTGGACGTTGTCGATTTGGGAGGAAGAGGTGATCCATGCCGCCGAGAAAGACGACCCTGGCTGGGCCGACATTGTGGCACCGTGGCCACATACCGCCCTAACGGGGATGGCGGTTGGAGCGTCTGAAGTTGACTCCCGCGTGTAGGCGCCCAAGGCGAGGAAGTTTGTTCTCGCGAACTCGCCCGGTGCAAGGCCTCCAAAGCAGGTCCGGAAGCAAAGTGGAGAGGAAGCCGGAGGTAGAATCGGCCGTCGAAGAGCAGGAGGCCGTCTTCAGCGCCCATGCCGGATGGGCGCCGCCTCGTGGTGACGCCGAGGGCGATGCGGCGCGAGGTGCCGATCCTCCAGTGTAGCCCGACGTAGCTGGACGAAGACCCGTGGACGTGTCGTAGAGGTCCAAGCGCGCCGCATGCCTCGAACGTTTCCCAAGCCGAAGTCGTGGGCGTCCGGATGTCGGGCGAAGATGCTCGACCGAAAGCGGGCCGGGACTGGGCGCCCTACGCCGAGGGGGTGGAGTCATGAACATGCTCGGGCGACCCCACGGCGGTACCGCAGCTCGTGGGTCGCGAAGTCCCACGTCACACGCCCCAGGCTTGCCGGCCAAGGCATGCCAGGATGACGTCGACGCCCCTCACCTAGTGGCATGACATAGGCGCCGATGTCGGAAGGTGCCGGGCGTCAAGGCGTAGTGGCACGTCGAAGGTGGCGGCGTGGCATGTAGACGTGGCGCCGGTGACGGTGGTGATCAGACACGCACCGGCCTTGAGTCCCGATCGCCATGGTCACCACGCGGGGTCGATGTAGTTGTGCGTAGCTCCCGAGTTGACGATGATGTTGACGCCCGTGCCCGAGATCATACCGACGAGGTAGAGAGAATGAGCACCACATCGGGGAGTCGGGGTCCCGATGAGGACCTTCGGATCAGGTGGCTCCTCTTTGACGTCCCGCAAGTAGGGCGTTTGTCGTGTCGTCGGTGTAGTCGTTGAAGATTGTGATGTCGAAGAGATGCTTGCACTTGTGACCCCATGAGAACGGCTTCGTTGTTGGTATTTATTAAGTGCAAACATAATATAAAGGATTCATAGCGCCACGAGAATAAATATACCATTGTAGCTTTTACGGGAGTATTCAGTATATCGTTATTTATATTTTCCACGGGGAAGCAAGGGTAAAGACTATGATAAATTACCATCATGTATCTACTAACTTATTATATTAACTAAACTAAAGTGAGGGGGTAAATAATGTATATGATATGAATGATAATTAATAGCACTTAACCAGGAGAATATTATAATATAGAATAGATAACTAGGTCGAGAGGACAACGGGAGAGATCTAGGTTCTGTATTCTTCTCTAGTACTTTGGTTCTTGAGTAACTAAGGCATGAAAAGGTATAGCGATCATATAAGAACACTTCGGGACAGAACACTAGCCGCGAGAAAGGGATGAGAAGGGGGCTAGGAAGCTCCGACTCACGGTCCTACAAACACCAATCCGACGCGTGGTGGAATACGTCGGCCGTTAGGGCTGTCACCACCTAGGGCTACCACAACTATCCGTGGGACTGGGTGCAATCTAAGGTAACCTCTAGTCTAGACACCACGTCTACACTATTAATTACTACTCTAGTCACAATTTATAACTAAAGCACTTTCGATGCGGCGAAGATCCCATGCAAATATATAACAACTATATTCTAATCAATAAATGAAAGGCATAAAAGTAACTAGAGAAGATAAATATATTAAAGCATAAGTCTTACAATGAAAAGATACAAAGACATACCAAAACACGAAGACTTCTCGTAAGCGAACAGCTCCGCTCTCCCTAACTCTCTACTAGATCTATTCTATTACATTGTAGCTATCTAATTCTCTAATATTAACGAGAGAGACCATCCATTCATGGGACAACTCTCAAGTCAATGGGTACTGGCTCCTAGGGGTCTAGGGTCTATATATATGGGTCTTCTCCTGTCCCTTCAGCTTCAGCAGGCGATGCGGTACTAATCCGGTGTTTGATCTTAATCCATCTCGTACTTCTACCGACGCCCTCGGATCAAACCGACGTTAAACAACCGGTTTTGATTGCGTCTTAGAGGCGGTGGAGGAAGCTTCCGGAAGCGGGGCCGACATGGCGGAGGTGGCAGGCCGATCGGCCCTATTATTGGGCCGATCGGCCCAAGATGGGCCCCACCTGAGCTGAGCTTTTGTGGGTGCGTGCGTGTCGTCGTGCCGTTTCCGAATTGTATTTGTTCGCGTCAAACGGAGTCCGGATGAGGGAGTTATGCCCGTTTTACGAACCCCGCTCTGCGGCCCGATATCTTCCCGATTACGGACTCGAATATGGCAAATGATATATCCGTTTCGATCATCTCGACGAGCTCTTCGCAATGTTGTACTTTGATTCTTCATTTGAAGTACTTCTAAGTTGCTCTTTTGTAGGAGTTGGATCGGAGTACGATTGGGACACGTCTTGGAGTCGTATGTCACTCCACCTTTGTTTTTCTGTTTAGTCCCCCGCAAATCATAACTTCACCAAAACTCGTGGAAATATGTTAGTGACACCCTATTCTAAGTTGGTATTATTATTTATACCCCTTTCTCATGTTTATTTGATTAATAAATTTATACGATAACAGGTGTCAACAAACTCCCCAAGCTTACCCTTTGCTAGTCCCCTAGCAAAGCTATATGCTATAGTAGGATCGAGTCGCTACTACGCTTTCATACCTCAGAAGTACTGTGTTTATCAGAAATAAATTCTCCACTTAACCAGATTGCTCTCTCATACCTGTTTACCATGGGGCGTAGCCTTTTCACGAATCATAAGCAATTAAAAGACAGAATAATCAAGTCAAGTACCATGTCTCAAGTTCTTGATCAACTATCATCCCGGGTTTTGCAACATTTTTCAAAAGAAACTTCGAGAGATCCTATGTATGACCCTCTTAAGTGGATGATATTAGTGGAGTTATACATGTGGCAGGACATACATAGTGGGATGATAGTGGTGAAATGGATGAGGATGAAAGGTAAATAGCCTTTTAGCCTTTTTCTAGTATTTTTCTTCTCAAGCATCTTGAACTATATCTCTCTTTCTAAAAATTGCTAAGGTCTGGGCTAACCATTCTTGGAGAGGTGGGCTTTGCCCCGGACTTGTGTCCATTTTTCTCTCTCCTTAGAGATGTGGGCCCTACTCACCCTCGGACACGTGTCCATTATTCATCTCTAAATATATTTATTAGGGAGGTAGGCCCTTCTCGCCTAGTATGACTTTTTGTCAGTTACTCTCCCTCTCTCGTCTCACTTTTCTCTCTAAATATTTATTTTTCTTTCTTTTCTTTTTTTTTTTTTTTTTTTTTTTTTTTTTTTCGAATGTAGCCCAGCCTCTATTTGGCATAAAAACACCGAGAGAGACATATCCAAAGATTGCAAGAGTTTATTTTTATAATTATGGCTAGCGGTGATGGAGTATGGGGAGGCGTACTTAGGGTTAGAAGCTGGCGTATTTGGTGGAGTGGGATGCGAAAGATAAACTCTTAAGGGTCATAGCTAAGGAACTCATCATGTAATATTTTATAATTTTCAAAGATAAAAACCAGAATCAGGTATCTCTAGAAATATGATAAACAAGTAGCTCAACTTTTCATATATCTTTATCCTTTAATGCTAAGACTCGGATTAAGCATGTGCTTCCCACAGGTGTTGGGTTTTAGAGCAAATTAAGCATTTAAAGCTTTGGGAGAATCTAAGTCCAAAGTATAAGTACTTTTAAGAGGAATTAAAGGCGGAGCAACTATTCATCATTTCCTTAGCATAGGGATTATCTTCAAAGCGTTAATTTTATTCTAGCAAGCATAAGCACACTATCTATTTATTTATTTATAGCAAACATAAAGATCAAACTATATATATAACGTAAACTTTTTATTTAGTTTTCTATAGTTATGCATCTTTTTATATCTTTTAACAAAACAAACATACCAAACTAGTAGTAAATAAAGTAAAGGATAAGAGTACTTACGGATAATGGGGTTGCACTCCCCCAATTTGGATCTTGACAGTCTTCTAAAGATGTAGAAGTGAGGTAGACTGTGGTGGTGTGGTAGGTTCATGCTAAACAATGAACGTGCACACCGATGATTCTTTCCTGCAAAATATTAATGGACGTATACCCGAAGGATTGCAACTATTGAAAGAACATGTTGTTGTCCACAAAAAGTTGATATAAACTCATTTATGCTAACAAAAAGATGGTTCTTTGATTACTTTAGCACATATATTATTTTTTTTTTATAAATTATGTTCTTAGCTGCACTCTAGCATGGATCAAGGCAAATGTAACTTTTAGCAAAAGACAAAATAAATGATGTGATACTTACAGATCTTTCTTCAATGAGGAACGATCCGGGTCTTCCTTTTGCGCAGAGTTGTTGGAGTTCATCATACGCCTTTGCCTCACCTCTATTGTGAGTTCATCTCTTGACTTACCCGCATTGAATATGATAGTTTTCGCAAGGGTTAGTCAAAATAATCGCTGTCTACTAGAGCATACTCTTGGTTCAAAAAATCAACCTAAACACCACGTCTAATTTGATTTAGGAAGGCGTTTCTAACCTAAGCACCACGCTTAATTTAAAAAGCCTTTAGAAGAAAGATCACTACACCTTATGGTTTCAGGGAATCAAACTAAACACCATGTTTAACTTCGAGCCATGAAAACAATTTAAACTAGGCACCATGCTTAATCTAAAAAAGGTGTATGAAAATACTTTAAAACCTAAGCATACTATAGCAAACAACGGTACCATGGAAACATCATAGAGATTTACTTAAATAGAGATGAAAGAGCATGATCATGGTGAGGATAATATTTTTATTTATTTATTATTTTTATATGCAAACGACATGATAGGTGATTGCAAGGAATTAAACATGCAATGGATCTACGATAAAAAAACATAAACTAAGTGGAGTGAATGCATGGATTATTCAAAGTAAACATGCATGCAATGCAACAATTAAAAAAAATAACTACTCATAAATTAAAGTCCATGAGCAAGACTTTCTCACCTTTGATCATACTTACCATGACTCACTAATAGAGTTTGTGAGTTGTGCGGCTTCTACTTTCGTCACTTGAGATGTGCTTTGAATTCTTGTGACGGCGACCTTTTCTTCAATCTACATATGGTTAGAATAATATATATAAATAAATATACCTAAGAGATGGCAGGGCTCCAGTGTTGATGGATCTTGATGTTCAAACACCCTGGTTTCTCCTTTTCTTGTGGAAGCTTGCCGGAAGGTCGCGACGGCATCAAATGTCCTGTCTATTCCACACTCAACAGAACAAGGGTAATCCTACTAAAGCTAATTGATACACTAAATTAGCAGATATCAAGATCATTATCAAAATCTTTACGCCGAATGCTTCCCCGGCAACGGCGCCAAAAAGCTTGTTGGTATTTATTAAGTGCAAACATAATATAAAGGATTTCATAAGCGCCGAGAATAAATATACCATTGTAGCTTTTACCGGAGTATTCCAGAGTATCGTTATTTATATTTTTTCCACGAGGGGAAGCAAGGGTAAAGACTATGATAAATTACCATCATGTATCTACTAACTTATTATATTAACTAAACTAAAGTGAGGGGGTAAATAATGTATATGATATGAATGATAATTAATAGCACTTAACCAGGAGAATATTATAATATAGAATAGATAACTAGGTCGAGAGGACAACGGGAGAGATCTAGGTTCCTGTATTCTTCTCTAGTACTTTGGTTCTTGAGTAACTAAGGCATGAAAAGGTATAGCGATCATATAAGAACACGCCGGGACATCGTAACACTAGCCGAGAAAAGGGATGAGAAGGGGGCTAGGAAGCTCCGACTACGGTCCTACAAAGACACCAATCGAACGTGGTGGAATACGCCGGCCGTTAGGGCTGTCACCACCTAGGGCTACCACAACTATCCGTGGGACCGGGTGCAATCTAAGGTAACCTCTAGTCTAGACACCACGTCTACACTATTAATTACTACTCTAGTCACAATTTATAACTAAAGCACTCGATGCGGCGAAGATCCCATGCAAATATATAACAACTATATTCTAATCAATAAATGAAAGGCATAAAAGTAACTAGAGAAGATAAATATATTAAAGCATAAGTCTTACAATGAAAAGATACAAAGACATACCAAAACATCGAAGACTTCTCCGTAATCGAACGCAGCGGCTCCGCTCTCCCTAACTCTCTACTAGATCTATTCTATTACATTGTAGCTATCTAATTCTCTAATATTAACGAGAGAGAGACCATCCATTCATGGGACAACTCTCAAGTCAACTGGTACACGGCTCCTAGGGGTCTAGGGGTCTATATATATGGGTCTTCTCCGTCCCTTCAAACGCCAGCGATGCGGTACTAATCCGGTGTTTGATCTTAATCCATCTCGTACTTCTACCGACGCCCTCGGATCAAACCGACGTTAAACAACCGGTTTTGATTGCGTCTTAGAGGCGGTGGAGGAAGCTTCCTAAGCGGGGCCGACATGGCGGGAGGTGGCAGGCCGATCGGCCTCTATTATTGGGCCGATCGGCCCAAGATGGGCCCCACCTGAGCTGAGCTTTTGTGGGTGCGTGCGTGTCGTCGTGCCGTTTCGAATTGTATTTGTTCGCGTCAAACGGAGTCCGGATGAGGGAGTTATGCCCGTTTTACGAACCCCGCCTCGCGGCCCGATATCTTCGATTCGGACTCGAATATGGCAAATGATATATCCGTTTCGATCATCTCGACGAGCTCTTCGCAATGTTGTACTTTGATTCTTCATTTGAAGTACTTCTAAGTTGCTCTTTGTAGGAGTTGGATCGGAGTACGATTGGGACACGTCTTGGAGTCGTATGTCACTCCAATTCGATGTTTTCTGTTTAGTCCCCGCAAATCATAACTTCACCAAAAACTCGTGGAAATATGTTAGTGACACCCTATTCTAAGTTGGTATTATTATTTATACCCCTTTCTCATGTTTATTTGATTAATAAATTTATACGATAACAGTGTCAACACTCGTCACAGTTGAAGCGAGTCCAGCCTTGCGTCGTTCCGTCATCTCCTCTCGGTGTCGGCTTGTTTGAGCGGCAGTCGGTCTGGCGGCGAAGGGCGCTGGGGGAGGGCCAGGCTGGGCGCAGGTGCCCCGCCCTTTGCCTGGCCGGCTTGCCGGTGTTGTAGAGGATGGCGAGGCGTCGCCAGACGCCTCGGGCGAGAGACATGGTCGCCTCCATGTCCTTGGGGTTCAGCATCTCGCATCCGTCTTGAGCGGTTCCGCCCCAAGTCGTGTGTAGATGTTGACCGCCGCTGGTCGCCGAGGTTGCCTGCTTTCGTGCCACGTGTGCCGGGAAGCGCTCCGTGTACTCATCGACGGTGCTGTCTTCCTAGTGATGCCGGCTCACCTAGCGGATTGCCCTCGGTGGGCCAAAGCGCTCGTTGACGTATTGGGCGAAGCTTGCCCAATCCCGCCACCGGTTTCTCTGGGATAGCCTCATGTACCATTCTTTGTGCTCCTCCGTGAGATGATAGGAGGCGTACCGGACTTGCTCAGAGTCGGCGTACCATGTCCCCGTAAGAATTGCTCGCAGCGGTTGATCCATGGAAGGGGATCGTCCTTGCCATCATAGGTGGGGAAGGGCGGCTTGTGCAAGCGAGGGAGCGAGACACAGGAAGGTGTCAACCGGAGGTGGAGGGGGCGGCACATGCGCCCCGCTCGAGGACGATACTGGGGCGTTGTGGCTTCAAGTAGCACTTCATCGTTCGCCGATCGGCCGCGGTGACTTGATTATCCACGGTTACGCTTGCCATCAGTCCGTCTCTTGAGGAAATCGCGGCTGCTGCCTCGAACATTGCCCTCATCTCGATCTCGGCTTCACGGAGTTGTTGTTGGTGTTTGAGCGTTCTTTGGATCATTGCCTGCGAAGATAGAGAGCCTATCATCGATCTTGTCCATCCTGGTGTTGATCTTGGTGACCTCGGCATCCAAGTTCTTCAACGGCGTCTTGGATTCGCGTCCATGGTGGTGGGTGGATCGTAGTGGTCTCGAATACCAGCTCTCGGATTCGGCCAGATTGGGCGAAATAGACACGTGAATTGAGGATTAGGAGGAGGAGGGGGCAAATGGGAGGCGGCGGCGGGGGGGGCAGGGCGGCCCGCGAGGGAGAGAGAGGCAGGAGAGTTGGGATAAAATTCTTTATTTGCTTGTTGCCCCGAAAGATTACAGCACCCTTACTTATATAGCCCGGCTCTTTGGGACTTGTATCTCAAGCAATCTCTCTAAAGGTTTCCTTATAGATTGGAATACCTTTTACAAGCATGTCCTATTTATTTATTTCCTAATAAGGGTCTCCCCTTATAGATGAGATAGCCCCTTGCACACCAAAAACACCTAAAGATAATCCTAGATAATTTCCTCCCTTTATCCCCGAATTAATTGTCGAAGAATCCGCGGAAGGGAGGAGAAGGCGGCGGGGGGCAGCGCGCAGCCCAAGGGGGTGGCGCCGGGTGCCCCTTGGGCCGGTCGGGCCTGTCCTCCCGGGCCCTATTTACTGGGTCGTGACAATTACTAAGGAAGATCAGGAACAAAGCAAGTCTACCATAGTAATAAAGCTCAACTAGCCCTACATTCGCGGGGTGGACTACAAAGGACTCAATGGCAATATCACATCCATGATCTACCACACATCCCGGAATATAGGGTGATGTCGCAGGCAAACGTTGTATAAACACCACGTTTACACATTGTCGACCACCCACATAGTGCGCATCTAAGGGGGCGCTATACGACTCCATGCTTGAATATAAGGACAAACATACTAAACTAAATATATAATCATAATAAGCATAGAAGCATATAACTAAGAATATAATCATTAAATAGAATAAAGTCATGACAATTGTATTCTAATCAAATACTTACAATTTAGATACAAGAGAGAAGCCACGAGAAGCTCGGCTCTCGCTACTTCTTGACGATCAGGAATCCAAGACAATACTTGACTTCCTCTAGAACTAGCCTAGATAGCTATTGCTCTAATTATGGTGGAACTAGGGCTTGGGATCTTGACTTGGGGTCTTGATAATGGACTGGGTATGGAGTAGAATGACTTAGGGTTTCACCCAGGGGTTAGGGGGTCTTGTTATATAGCCCCGGAGGATGCACGAGAGCCCTTGGATCAAACCGACCTTGATGGATGGACTAGATTGCTCCTCATAGGTGGTTGTGAACCGACCTTGAACGAGAGGTCGATTGGGGGGGTCCCACAGGTATGTCGCTGCCTGGCCCCCGCCAGTGGGCCCCCACCTCTCTTCCGGAGTCCTCTGGTGTCTTCTAGAATGTTCTTGCATAGGCTCCAAGTTGGATTACGCCACGGATATGTCTTTATGTCGTAGGGCTTGCAAACTCTTGGGCATATTCTTGTTTAATCCTCGAAAAATATATAAATCACCAAAACTAGTGGAATTATGTTTGTCAAGCCCCTATACTATGTTAATATTCATTTTAAGCCCTTATTTTTGTTTTTAAAAGCTCTATATTTTATGTTATAAGGTATACCAACAAGCTCCTTGAATTAGGAGAAGAACAACTACACAAAAAGAAAGGCGCATGAATAGAACTCTGGCACAACCCTAGCAAGAAACAGATCATCAGTGCAAGAGGAAATATTACCAAAGTGGCCCTTGCTAGTTGCTACTGCCTGCTCAGTTTAGTAAGAGCATCTCCAAGAGTAACCTATATTTTCCTCCCAATATCCATGTGTTTAGGACCTCCCCAAAAAAGAATTGAAAAAAAATTACCGATCTCCAACAAGTACCTATAATTGTCTCCCAATAACCAAATTTGGGACCACTAGATGAGTTTAGTTGGACCGGTAGTTGGGGCGTGGAGCCGTGCGCGATCTTCATCGTTCCTCCCCTGTCCCATCGCGGCCAGTCTTCGCGCGAGTCGACCAGGGCGCGACTCATCTCTTTGCCGCCGCCCACCAGTACTCTTCGTGCGAACATCATCTGTCCTCGTCGGCCCTAACGCGGTGCATCGTAGGTACCGTCTCCTCCCTAGATCAGGATGTGTAGGGCAATTTGATCTGTCCTCGCCGGCCCTAGCGCTGGGACGCTTTCTATACTGTATTGCGATTGCAGCACCTGCACACTGCACTTACATCCGTAATCTCATCAATGTGAGCTTCCTGCTTCTTGTGTAAAAATGTTTCGTTGGCAATGGACACAAACTTTAGCTACACCAGCACGACCACCCATTACTGAATATTTTTGGAAGGATAATAAACCATCTATTTGTGGTTCACTCAATTACCATGCTCGCTGTTTGATTTGTAGGTGTCAAGACGTCATGAGTTTTCGCAAAACTTTTTTCCAAAGACAATTAGATGAGGACTCTTCATCAGATGATGAAGGTTATCGCATGATGCCCTCTGCTCTTCTCCTAAACTCGTCCTCAATTGTTAAATGAAAGCCTGGTGGTTCTGTCTCTGGACACGCTGTTATTTTTTCGAGATAGGGAAGGCGGTCATGACAGGATGTTTCAAGACTATTTGGCGGACAATCCGATGTATGGTCCATAAATATTCCATCAGAGGTTTGTGTCAATAAATAGTATTTGTCAATTAAATAGTATGAGTACATAATTTTTTTCCTCTCTATGTCCATGTTTAGGATGAGTAAAGAGCTTTTCCTATGCATAATGAATGCGGTTGAAGCCCACAATCAATGTTTTGTGCGAAGAAGAAATGCAGCCGATGTTCTTGGGTTAAGTTGCTTTCCAAAAAGTTACTGCAGCTCTTCGTATGATCACATATGGGACTCCGGCTGATGCTACCGATGACTATGTTCGCATTGGGGAAAGCACTGCTCTTGACAGCCTATGTAAGTTCGTTGCTGCAGTTGTTGACATATTTGGAGAGGAGTACCTCAGACAACCCAATGAGGCTGACACTTACTGGCAATCAGTGAGAAAAGAGGTTTTCGTGGAATGTTAGGATCCATCGATTGTATGCATTGGGTGTGGAAGAATTGTCCATATGCAAACCAGGGTCAGTATAAGGGTCATGTGAACAAGGCCACTATCATTTTAGAAGTTGTTGCTTCGCACAACCTACACATATGGCATGCATTTTTTGGAATGCCTGGGTCTCCTGATGACATCAATGTGCTTCATCAGTCTCCTTTGTTTGCAAACCTGGCAGA
This sequence comes from Hyparrhenia diplandra, assembly GCA_015847255.1. Taxonomy (NCBI): domain Eukaryota; kingdom Viridiplantae; phylum Streptophyta; class Magnoliopsida; order Poales; family Poaceae; genus Hyparrhenia; species Hyparrhenia diplandra. The sequence goes on from JADLZK010013003.1 coordinate 61,150, forward strand.
GGGTAGAGCTCCAGAGGTAAATTATACCATTAATGGTTATGATTACATAATGGGTTATTATCTAGCTGATGATATATATCTACCTTGGGCTACTTTAGTAAAGACAATCAACCATCTTGAGGGCAATAAGGCTAAATATTTCGCCAAAGCTCAAGAAGCAGCAAGGAAGGATGTGGAAAGAGCTTTTGGGGGTTTTGTAGGCTAGGTTTGCTATTATTCGAGAGCCAGGTCCGCTTTGGGACATAGAGACACTTGAATTGATCATGAAGGCTTGTGTGATCATGCACAATATGATTATTGAAGATGAAGGAACAGTCGACCCAACTGAGCGGTTCGATGATGGTGGTGAAGATTATGTGCAACCTTCTCATGGGAAGCCGACTCAAACCCTTCATGAATTTATTGAAGCGCATAAAAAAATTCGAGACAAGGACACACACTCTCAGTTGAAAGAAGACCTCATAGAGCAATTATGGAACCATCATCCTGATTTGTATTCTGATTAGGATCAAGCATTTTTTCATTTCATAATTACTGTACTGAAACGTTGAACCTTTCATCTCTCTTCTTGTCCTTCTCAATGTCCAAAGCCTCTTTCTTTGCCCACATTTTGTTGAAAGCCTCTACGGAAGCTTCGACACCTTTTTGCCAAAGAGATTCTTTTGCTTTCTTGTTACCTATTGGCCTTTCTTGTTGCAGATGTGTTCTTGCCAGTCTTCTGTTTTTTTTTTTTTTTGCCCTTCTGCTGCTCTTGCAACTCACGCCTCTTTGCCTACCACTTGTCCTCGTCCTTCAGTCTTGTATAACAATGTGTTAGAGTGAATGACTTCTCCTGTCGATCTAAATTCTTATAGATCTCATATGCTTCATTGATCTGCAAGTATTCATACTTTAAAATGTTGTGTCTACACATATGAACAAACAAATGAATAAACAAATATGAAATTAAACGGTACCATGTCTTGGATAGTTTTGCCACTTTGATTCCTTCCAATAATTTGATCGAGGTATGAACACAGCTTGTTCACTTCCGTCTGAATAGTCATCCACCTATGCTGAATAGAGCTCTCCGATCTAACAATTGAAGTTTTTTTTTGTGTTGTTGTCAAAGAGAGCACACACTTTTTCCCAGAACGTGCAACGCTGTTGATTCGCCCCTTGAGGCCTACTTTGGCAGCCCAATTCCCGCAGGGAACCCGGAGTTTTCCCTAGGCCAAATTCCTCCGTGCCAGTCTACCCCGGGCCAAATTCTGGCGCCCTTTGGCAGCCCACTCCCCGTGGACCGCAGCCCGATTCCCCTCAGAAACCGCGTGGAACGGATCCACTAGTCCTGAGGCCGGGAGCGCTTCCTCCGCTTCCCGACTCCGCGACTCGTCTCGTCGCTCTCGCGACTTGGTCGTCACCGCGCGAGGGCGCATCTGCCCGCCGCCACCCCGCATCCGTCCGCCGCCACCGCAGCATCCGCTCGGTACCGTGGGGCGAGGGTTCCTGCGACCGGATCTGGGCAAGGGCGCGCTGGAGGAGGTGAAGACGACACGAGCGAGGGCAGTCTAGCTGAGGCAGGGATCGGTAGCGGACAGGCTTCTTCTCCCTCTTCTCCGACATCGCTAGCAAGGCAGCAACAGGACACAACCTCTGCCTCTACTGACGTGGTGATGTTTCTTCTTGTAGCACATGCTCAGAGTTTGAACACCATGTTTGCCATGCTGGCGATTATCAATTTCAGGAGCTCTAAAAGCAAATGTTTGACAAATAAGACTATATGATTGCAACCACCAATAGTATTGCCACAATCATTTGATCTGGTGTGATGTCTGATGCATTTTAACATGACAATTTGACTAAACAAACGTCCTGTGGAGTTATAGCTCTGCATGTCGAGAACCTTGGGAGATGTTGTATGCTTCAATGACATCTTGATTTATTGATACTATCAGTAGACGTGGAGGCAATGTTTGAATTGAGAAGAAAAACTAGTCATTTGAAAGGTACTCTACTGTCTTGTTGGTGTTGAGTACCTGCTTACTACTGTTTAGTTAGAAGAAAAACTAAATATGTGTGCTGAAATGTCGCTGTGCTAGGCTGTGTATTGTAATTTTGGTTTGTTCAGCTGTTGGCTTGCCTGTTTTTTAATTAGTGTGAGCCTACATTTTATCATTTGTCCTTGCTTATGTTCTCTACAGAACTTATTTTATAAGTCCCCCATGTGTTGGATGCAGTAGTGAAATCGGTTGTTTTTTTGCTCTTGCTGCTATAAAAGACTACTCTCTGGTGTAATTAGAAGTGAAACTGTGCTGCATATCCCCAATCTCTTGTTGACATATCAGGTTAACTGGGGCTTTTGTTTGTTTGGAAACCACGAGGACATTCATGACTAACTTGCAGCTGCAACCATGCATCCTTAGAAATAGGTAGTATGTCAGATTGTTCTTGCATGTGGAGATAGGAGACAACCTTAAATTACTCTCTGACAATTTTTTTTTCTTCAAAACTTGACCTAGTGAAGTTCTAATATTTTTGCATGTGGAGATAGGAGACTTGTTCTCCACAATCAGTACTTGGAGACTTGGCACTTGTACTTTAGGAGCATTTGTTTATTACACTGTTTTGATCATTGCCTTGTGGAGTTAGTTTAATATGACCATAATATTTTCTAGGTTTGCATGTAACTGACCAAGCCTTTTTTTTATCTTAAATTCATGAATTTCTTTGTTGCTAATTTTTTGCCTTTTGTTTACTTGCAGAGCTCTTGTTGGAAGCAATTTATGATTTGAGAAGAAAAATGCAATGCAGTGCCTCTGAGAAGCTTATACAAATGAGATTTTTTTTCCTTCGAACATTGTTAAATTTTCCATGAATTTGACTGTATACAGAGTAATCTGTCATATCTGATTGATGCATGTTTTCCTACGTTACTTTGTTATATGCCACTCGCATGGATTATTGAGTTTTTGGCTACTTTGGTTGCTGGACAAGCCGTGTGTATGTGATAAGATCTGAGTCAGCGACAGCAGATGGCCATCAACGTTACTTTGTTATATGCCACTCGCATGAATTCAGTATTCAGTTTTGACTGCTTTGTTAGCTGTATTCAGTTTTCAGTTTCGTATGCTCAGTATTTCATATGTTGCCAAAGAGACCGCATGCATGCAGCTGTTTCAGTTCCTTGTACTGCAACTCTGTGTTGCTGTTTCTATTCGATTCCCTGCCCCCGCACCCGTGCTGCCAAATGACGACGGGGAAACCTCTCTGACGCGTGCTTAACTTCCCTGACAGGTGACGGGAATGAGAAATCCAAAAAATTTCCCGTCGGGGGCAAGCTTCCCTGGGCTAATTTCCACCTTGCTGCCAAAGTAGGCCTGAATGGGATCTTTGCCCACCTTCAACCAAGCCTTGTGTTGACGCGAAACTTGGGCTTCACACCAACACACCGGGAGGGCCTTGACGCCCACGAAGATCGCGATCGACCTTTGTAGCAGCGAGCACCGCAGCGTGGCCGCCCAAACCGATCTAGGGATCGGTAGGGGCGGCGTAGAGCTCGGTGACGGCCTGAGAGAACCTCCAACGCACCTCCGGAAGACCTTGCCGGGGAGGACGCACGCGAGGGGTGCTCTAGGACCAGCGTGGCCGCCTAGAACGCCGACGAAGAACGCGGAGTTCGCCCGAACAGCAACGAGGGGTTGAGGGAAGAAGATGACCTACAAACGGGACAGGAGATAGATTGGTTGTCGATTGGATGTAGATGGGATCAAATCGCCATGAACCTCTTTATTATATAGAGGAGGGTGGTCTTATCCTTTTTAGGAAACCGTCCTTGGACGTTTCCAAGCATCAAAAACCGACCTAAACACGATTGGAAACAAATCGGTTCGATCTCGTGACGGACACGGGCTGCGTCGGGGTGACCGGACGCACGATCGCCTTGACCGGACGCCCGGTCGACGGGTCCGTCGAATTTCCAGTAAGGTCTGCAGCCAGCTCGCGACGCTACGACCGACCGGATCCTGGGACCGGACGCTGGACCGACCCATGGGTGCGTCCGTCGATGGCCCGAAATGCTTTCGGTTCCGGCCGCCGACCGACTCGCGGGGGTTGACCGGACGCTTCCGGTCAATCGCGGCGTCCGATGGGTTTAACGTAAAGGTCCGCAAACCGATCGTGGGGCACCCGACCTTGAGGGACGCTAGGACGGACGCGCCAGCGCCGAGTCCGTCGCATTCCAGAGAGCCCTTTTCGAACCTCCTCGAGAATTTGACTAAGTCTGGAAATTTGCGGTGACTTGGACCTCCAAAATATGGCTAAGTCTGGATTTTTACCGTGACTTAGACCACGCCATTTTTGGGTGTCAACACCTTGCATAGAGCTATATCCTCGTCCTGATCAAAGTTTTTAGTCCTCCCCTGGTTAGGCCTGATAGGACGAGACGGAGGAGGTACTTCTTGGACTTCAGTAGGCGATGCAACTACATTTTGTGTCAGTGAATCAACTTTTTGGACTTTGGAGAACATCTCATTTGTTTGATGCAACTCATTTGACATCGGGATAGTGAAATCATTCAATCCTGGAGCTTCAACATCAGCACTCGTCATCATGTTTGTCCAATAAAAATTATTACCTCCGTCCATTGGGATCAGTCTGCACAAATTAAATAAAAATGAATGACAAAATAACTTATTCCGTATACAAAGAACAACCAACATTTAGCACAACTAGAACCACGGTAATATATCCAAAGCCGAAACCGGATCTAAAAAAAAAAAAAAAAAAAAAACCACGGTACTAAAAAAAACACAACTAGAACCACGAACAACCAAAAAGATGTGTGCGTGTGCGGCCGAGGACTTCTTGTTTCACGTACGAGAGATGATGGATGCGCTCATGCGCGCGGCGGGCGGCTCTAGCAAACAAAATTACAGAGTCAACAAGAACTATCAAGTGTTGCCGCTGCTGCTGCCTTGGGGTGCATCCAAAGACCATTCGATCATCGCTATGTCTAGCAGTAACACAGTCGGAGCCATCGCAAGGCAGCAGGCAGGCCCATATCCTGATCGTCGTTGCCTACAACCACCCGGCGGCGGCCACAAACCGATGGAAAAAACTAAACCCTAGCGCAAGTGACGGCAAGAACCTTCACTTGATGGCGGCAAGCAGGACCAGCGGCAAGGGGAAGGTTCAGATCGATGGTGCGGCCTTCACAATAGGAGCAGGGGGAAGGAGATCGAAGATGCATTCATACCTGAATAGAGAACACCGTGGATCCACCGCCGCGGGAAGTTTCCCAGCCGCCGCGGGGAGTCTACTTCGCGCGCGCGAGGAGAACACCATGGGTACGCACGGAAGAAGCGGTGTGGAGATATACGCACCTGGGGAGGGATTTTTCCAACGTGCCAAAGATTGAGAGGTCACTGGCAAATATGCCCGTGCGTTGCAACGGGTGCAACGTCGATAGCAAATCTATTTTGAATAAATTTTAAAGATAAATATATACGTATACATATGTATTTAAATCCATGCATTTCGATGAAGCCAGAACGATCTACAACTTAGTAAATAGTTTATTTATTTTATGATAGCCATGACATCCATAATCTCGTATTAATGTTGACAACAATATCCTATTAATCTTGTATTTTTGTCAAATTTTAGTATAGTATCTCTCACTACCGGATTTTGCTGATTTCCGTGGGGAAATCATTTCCGTCAGCCGCTCATCCCCTCCCCCCGTGAGCAACACAAAACCATTACGGGAAAGAAAAAATACGCATGGGAAAGGATCCCCTTTCCGTGAGCAACACAAAACCATATTGTTGCAAAGGAAAAATATTTAGATTTCAATATGTCATAACTTTCATTTTAGTTCTATACATGTGTCAATTAAATATCTAATTGCATGAGTTTTTGGTGCCAAAAAAATGATATTATTAGTGTCTGCAAGAAATTACTTTCCATCATGTCAATAACAAAATATTTGGTTGCTATAGATATATAGATATAGATAGCTGGTATTTCCGTATAGATAACAAAATAAAAATTATGTGCTGATTTGACCGCATTTGTTTTCTATAATAATCGGACCTATAGATAACAAAAAAAAAAATTGTGTGCTGTGCTGATTTGACCGCATTTGTTTTCCATACATAATCGGACCTATAGATAACAAATTAAAAATTGTATGCTGATTTGAACCCATTTGTTTTCCATAATAATCGGACCTATAGATAACAAATTAAAAATTATGTGCTGTGCTGACCTGATAAAAATCCTATTAAGGATGTCACGTATTCTTGTATGTCATGACGTATTGTCAAATCACCACCGTGCAGAGTTGCTTGCGAACATAATCCTATTTGATCACGCCTTTTGCTTACGGGATCAAATACTTAGACCCACTTATTTCCCTCAGATTTTCATGTGCTTTCCTAGAGTCCGTATAGATACGGAAGAGAGGTGAAAGAAAAAACGATGGTAAAAAAAAGTGGCAGAAATTTTCTTGCTTTAATAGTAGGTATAGATATAGGGTACGGTTGGAGCAGTGTTTTTCTCTTTTTCTAAAAAAAATTGGGAGGTCATATAGGGTACTGTTAGAGTCGCTCTAAGCCCCTGAAAATCAGGACAACACAATTAACACCCAAATTCCTGACGGGGCACATGATATGTATTATCCTCTTAACTATACAACAGGGACAGAGGTTCTGGTGTAGGATACGCGCTTAAATATTTATGCACAACAACTTTCTTGCAAAAGAAAAACAAAGCTGGTGGGTATAATATGTATCATGTGTGTAAATTGGTTCGGATCTCAACACAAATCGCTTACGAACGCGGTTTTTCATAAACGGCCTGCGCGCGGTTTCGTTATCGTGCGGCTGCATGATCTTCAAGATTCGTGCTGGTCAACTCGCATGTCCACCACCTCTCATTACCACTTTCCTGCTTTTCCATTCCTTCTTCATTTCATTACCATGTTTCCTTTGCAGTGCAGTCTCATTTCATTCCACACCTTCCTTTCCAATCTCATTCCCACGATTCCCAGATTCCTACTAAAATCATATCTATTCAATCTCTCTTTCACAATTCCAAAAAGGAAGGGCTTGCAGGAAAAAATCATGGAGTTTAAGTTAGTTTTCTCATTGACCTTGTTGTGATAACCTGTGAAAAATTTGGGAAAAAATCATGGAGTTTAAGTTAGTTTTTCTCGTCAAAAGCGGTGGCTGCATGCGTTCCTGGCCTCATGGGATTCGAGCTCCGTCCATCGGCGCAAGATGCACTGGCGCTGACGTGGCGGGCTCCCACGCCACGCCTACGCCAAAGATGGTCAACGCCACCCCCGCCACCGTGGATGCACCGGCCGCACCACGCACGTGGCGGCGACATGTAAAAATCGCGCCACCGGGATTGGCGCGACCAAAAAGGATATGTGATACAAATAATTTCTAACTAGGGACGGATTTAAATTTTTTTTAAAAAAGACGAAATTTCACAAAAAATCCCCGTCACGGCCAGGAAGCAAGACACACGACAGAGTACAGGGAGGGATGTGTATTTTTTTTTCATTTTTCCAGGCGAGCAGGCTTTTAGCCCAACTAGCCAACCGACCATCACCTCCGCCGTCAGCCCAGATGTGAGCGTGCCTTCGCAGCCCGCTTCCATTAATGGTTTTATAAAAAAAAATCTGCAACCTAGAATAATCTAGCACTAACACAACTTAAACACTGCACCACACAATCATTTGATTCTATCATTTGTACAAATAACATTCCATAATCTTATGTTGAATATTTTGACGACTCAATGAACTCTAATTGTAAAAGTTTTAACTGCAAAGTTTTCAATTTTATCAAGCACCACAATTTAATTTTGGTATAGGATCCATCTTCATACGAGATTGTCTGAAAAAATTCAAAGGTTTGAATATCAAAATATACTAATTTAAGACAAACATTTGAGACACTAAACAACTTCAAATAAAAACTAATCAATAAAAAATAGGTGTTCAATACAACTTTTGCCATTACTATGTCAACTTCAAAATCATTTAGTAGTTCAAAAATTTTGAATTTTGAAGTCTATGAGATTAAAACAAATATTTATGAGTCCAAATGACACCAAATTATAAACTTTTCAACTATAAAGTTGTAGATTGTTTTGAGAAGTATAACTTTGCTACAGACAATGTCAACATATAAAGTTGTTTGAAATTTTTATTTTTAAAATACGTGAACTTAAAAAAAAAATGGACTATTAAACAATTTTAACTAAATTTTTTTTGAAGTACAGAGTTATAGAGTGCTTATAGCTACCATTTTGAGATAAAAGTTTGTCTTCAACCAATTCATATTATAAATTACTTTTGCATGCAACTATTTATAGAGACAAACATTTTATGATATACACCTATGCTGAATATATATATATATTTTAGAGATGGGCGTTTAGAATGGTCGCCTTTGTTAATAGCGATTTTAGAGACAAACATCATAAGATGTGTTCTAAGGTAATGCCATTGTTAATAGATGATTCCAAAGGTTGCCTTAGATCTCATTCTCTTTAACTAATTTTCAGATACATGCATTTCCTTAAGTCCACACCAAAGACCCTTTCCACATAGACTCGCTAGATTTGCTCGCATCTATTAATCAGAGAGCTTATCTTCTAAGTCATTTTTGTGGTAGTGGGTACCCGTAAGGCGGTTCCCTAAAGATGACATACGTGTGTGAGCGACGTCGGTCAGCTGCAGTGGCACACCCAAGGGCCTTACATGTCTGATGGTGGCAAAGGTGCTACCAACAAGTGTGGTTCTAGTGGTCAAGGGCGGATCCAATACACAAGCCGGGCATGTACCCTCACTCAAATTTTGGGTTCCCAAAAGAAAAATATATCTTCTTTCATGCAACTATAGTGGTACATTAGTAAAAGCCGCCACTCAAAATCTGTTCTAATTTTGTCCTACATAAAATTAAGAAAGAAAAAAAGAAGGGCACACCAAAGAAAAAAAGACACCCACCGGCCAAGAATAAGCTCAAGAAAGCTACGGCTCACCCCACATTTTTTTATATGCCTCAACTTATGGGTACAAGTTGCCGTGATCTGAAGTCACGCACTAACTCACACCACCACACGCACACACTCACGCCCTAGTCGCGTTTTTTAGACTTACACCTATACGGAGAGACATGCACGTGTGGCTAAGAGGTATTCAAGTCGATTAGGCTTCGAACATGACGGGTACATCACCCCGACCATTTTGACGCATCCACCTGGAAGGCAATAGAATTAAACGGGATCCTACTGTTCCGGGTGAGGCACCCTATGTCGGCCACTGCTCGAACGTGGGTGGGCTACCCAAAACTAGTCAGAAGCTAGCTAGCCAACCGAACTCATGTGTTCCAATTAAACGGGATCCTACTGTTGTTATAGTAGCATTAGGAAGTCTATCTGTGAGAACTAACACATGTGTGCACCTTAGGCTCTACTTTTGTAATATGGAAATTGGAACGTGTATGCTTTTGTGAGATCCTAAGAGTAGGTGTGGTCCAACCTTTTTATTTGGAATGTTGGAACATCCTAATTGGGATTTTTTATTTATTTGCCACTCTTACGATGCAAACCTGCCGCTGTGTGTCAATGACAGGTGGGACCATCTCGAGCCACGACATGTGGGGTTTGAGTGGCAAATAAATAAGAGTGTCCATAGAGTGGCAAATCTGTGGCAAAAAATAAAACCCCTCCTAGGAGTGGCAAATCTGTCATTGTGAACTAAGTGCTTGTCTAAATGCTAAATCAAGTATTGTTGTGGTAGATATATGGTATTGATGTGAATTGCAAGCTGTGATTTTTTCTGGATTGCTCTAGTTTGTGATTGCTAGCTGTGAATTTTTATTGATTATACATGGTACTGCTGTGACATATATGGCATATATATGTGATTTTTTTTCTGAATTTAACTCAGTATGTGATTGCAGCCTGTGATTTTTTTCTGGATTATATAAGTACTGTTGTGAACTGATTCAACAATACATAAGACAAAAAGTGGACTGATTTATTAGAGCACATTGCATTTCAATTCATGTTCTAGGAAACATACACCCACATAGTTACACATTGGCT